>DWON01004369.1:0-16356 GCA_018251015.1 Phocides pigmalion okeechobee | reverse complement strand
AACCACGTCCAATCTCAAATAGAACAGAAGTTCTATTTAAGGATGGACGCGGATGCGTTCCTACTCTTGAGGAATAAAATGGTCGCCTCCAATAATGTGTATCCGGCAAGCACACCTCCCCAACCGAAACACAATATACGAAGAACATGTTGTTTTACGGCGGGTTGAGGGTGGCGGTGGTACCGCCCCGGGCGAGCTCTAACGGCTCTAGTACCTTTAAAACTTAACGTACATACATACATATGTTGGTGCTGACTGCGCGATTGGTAAATTATCTTAAGGACAAGTGACTTGTATTCTACTTTATTTTGTTTTAGAAACCTAAAACGTCTTTGCTAAGGTCTAAGGTTGCCTTTTAATGTCAATATGTTTGCTACAGCCTTTAGATATTAATATCCACCCTAAAACTAACTGTTGTCATATCTGAGGTCATACGTGAGAAAAACAATAATTTAAGAGTAAAACAAATAAAACAAAAAATGTTTAATAAAATGAATAAATATGTTTTTTTATAATTGTTCACGGCATTTAGTTACTTAGTTTTAATGTATAGGTTACTTTAAAAAATTAATACTGACTAATCAATTTTCGATCAAAACTCATCACGAAGAAAGCCTTAAAACTTATATTATAATTTTGAACATAGGTTTAAGAATAAATAATAGAGGTAAAGGTAACAAACCCGAGGCGAAGTTAAACAAAATTTACTTTCGCGTGTTTTCTGATGAAGAAAAATGTTCGGGTTACGAAAATAGTTGGAGCTAAAGAAATGTTATTAATGGCGATCCAACTAAGCAAAGATAATAACCGTGTAGATTTCTATTAAACTTGCAAAAACTTTTCTGAAAATGGAATTTTTATTTCTGTTAACGAATTGCCAACAAATGTAACAAAAGTTGTAGTAGATTTAATACTTTTCCAATACCGTGGTTATATCTAAAATAATACTCGAAAAAGTTATCGTTGAAAGAAATATTTAGTTACATCTTAATTAAAATAAAGAAAAATTAAAAATAATTGTAATAAAAGCCCAATCTAAACATTCTGAAAGGGAGCCCGTTCCCGTGCGGCATGTTGGTAAGAACGCTAGCGTTGAATTGCAATTGTAATTCTCTGCTCGAGATATGAACCAGCCCTCTTGTTAAACAAAATATTGCATAATGATATATTAATTACAGCTGAAACTATTTTATTTTCTGTGTACTCTTCATATTTACATTTCTTATGTAGTAAGTAGATATGTAACAAACGACCATACAAGCTATCTGATTTTAAACGGTCACGATTCCTCTTGGACATTTGTTACCAACTTCAGATATAACAGAAGCCTTACCTTATGTCGACCATAGATAATACTTTTGAGGACTAAGACAATCGTCTTGTTAGTAAGTGTACTCGCAAAAATTAAAGGGACGTAGTTGTAAGTCAGAATTCAAACATCTTGTTTTGTGATCAATACAAAACAACGAAAGGACAAAACGATATATAAATGATCCAAATGCAACGGAACCCTAAAACGGATCTATAATTGATCCCAGAGAATTGCAAGCAAAGATGACAGGCAGAAGTAAGCAAAAGGTTTACGAACAATATTTCTCGCAGAACTATCGAAGTATGCAGTTTCGACATTAATCTTTGTTACATTCCGACTGAATAGAAACTACATACTTTATTACTATCTCAATGATTTATTCGTGTTTCATCCTACGTGCCTTGTGCCTGTGGAAAGGACTATAAATTGACGTTATGGATGAAATTGATTCTTCTTATCTTTGCTTGTAAAGAATTCATCAAATGATTCGCGAATTTCATTTTTACGGGCCGTGAACATTTGAAATATTGGAACAAGTACGTTATACCATATTTCACAAAGAAAAATGGTTGAACAAAACAAGAATTGGGAAAATAATAAAGATACAACAAAAGTTTATCAATAACGTTGTAGATAACAAATGGGCGAGTGGGTCACCCAGTGTTTTACTACCATCATTGCTCTTTGCTAGTCCTGAGGACTACGATTATCACCTCAAATATAACTATGGACTGGAACCAAACTTCAAAAGACATGCATCACGATAGACTGAGGGATGATGGCTACTTCCCGGTCGAACTTTTGTTTTACCACCTGACATAATTGTCCCGATTCGAGTCGGAGACCAAACCTTGACGTTAATCGTAGCAAACTATTCTTCGAACAGTTAAAACGTCAATACTCTTTGAAAGTGTACATATAGGACATTGGGTTTTAGCAACTGTTTAACATCAGTTGGCCTGTATTCTCTATTGTCGATAAAACCCAGAATGACAAATTAACGCTGTTGCTACAAAGCAGCAATACTTCACTCAGCAAACACTCAAAGTGATTTCATAAACAAGGTGTGTGTAGAATGATAAAATAATAACTAGATTGAGTAGATACCATCACTGCCCACGTAATCCGTCTTAAAGCAGTTCTTATGTGTCGGTTGGAGAGGTGCGGTTGCCGATTACACTTTCAAGCGAGGCAACCATCTCACGCCTCAGGAGAAGCAACGCGTCTATGCACGACGTCAAGCAGTCTTGTTTGAGGTTGGACGTAGATGCCCAAGAGCTACATAGTCCATTTAATATCATATGGCCTGCACAATCGTCTGCTGCTTTTCTAACATAAAAAGACGTCGCAGTAGGTACTTCAACTAAGCAACCTATTCAAAGTATCACCTGTAAATGTCGTCTGCAGTTGCGCTGCACTCTGCTGATGTTATTAAACTTATTTATGGATTAAAGTTAATTAACTCCCTGAAAGCTAGAGCACCGGCATGAAATCATAACTTTGTTTACAAACTTTATATAAAACGAGTAATTAATTCATGGTACAGTTTCGCAATCTAAAATATTCTATAGAAACTTTTTAATTGATTGGTAGGCAAGAGTAGGAGTGCTTTAAAAGAAAGTAGGCTACTATTGGGATAATATAGAACAATAATATTGTAATTGAGAGCATTTTAACGGTTTCCCTGCGGCTACAACAATGCTATGTAATTCTGGGCGCGACGCGCTTGCTTCCTACACATCTGTGTTGTACGGACATATTTGTATGGATTTCCGGCGAACAAAAGTGCTGTTTTTATGTCGGTGGTACAAGACTGGGGGCAGACGTTACGTCTTCGTATTCGTAGACGATACACAAATGCTAAAACATACAATATTTCAGTAATTTGTCGGCATATCTTCAATCTAATCAAATAAGCTCCAGTTTAGGAGCGCCTCCTGCAATACTGACCTGATCATATATATCCGCGGTACAGTCAAACTGTTAAATATATCATTTTTTTACACAGATGAAATGAAACGCTCGTAGCCTAATGCCGTAATGAAGTCGCAATGTTAAATGATATCGTAAGCGACCGGAATTTGAATGGGCGACCGCTAGTGGCTGAATTATCGTGGAAATGAATTATAAATATTATTAAAATAATTTATTTACGTCTGTTTATAAGTATGACATAACTTAGTAATTGACCAAATAAAAATATAAAAAATCCATGTTCGAAGCCTTCAAAATTTTCAGTTTCAGTTGCTGCAGTTTATACAAAAATCTACTTCGTTTGCTGTATTATTTTTAGTACAATTTAGTGAAATAAATCACAAGTATTGTAAAAAAAATTATAAACATATATCAGTGAAACCGTGACCACGACCCATGCAACTGGTATGAAATATTGACAACAAGCATTAATTGACTACCCCTTACATAATTAAATGTATAAATTTCACAATGATTTTAGTTGAGAACCACATGATACAAGCCGCTACGGTTTAGAATTTTAAAATAAAATATGTTATGCTCGTTTACGACTGAATTATGAACCAGAAAAAGCATTAAAAATACACTTAATTTTCATAACAAGTCGTACGTAAACCCGTATCTAAAACGCCACACGGGATTATAAATACTTAAATACGTAATGACCCAAAACTTGGTCACACCCGTGACTGGCCATACAGTGATGTGTGCACATATGACCGGATATTGATGAGGCAATCGGCGTTCGGGCGGCAGAATCCGATCGCATTAGGGCACAAAATTGCCCATCCATTATAAGTACAAATATCGGTCCGGATACATAGGTCCCCGTATTAACTTTTATGGGGTTACAATTTATTACCCAAATCCCTGTTTAACGTGCTAATGTTTGCTGTTTATAGCGGAAATCGATTTCCGTTCGATCGGAAAATATATAGTGAATCATAGATTTGAATTGTTAGATACGTTCGGTAAATCGGTAGACTAATTTTTAATCCTTGACACCAAAATAGATTTTTTATAAGTTTAAAGACAATTTCTGTGTATTTGTGTTTATTCTGTGGCATGGCTGATGTTATAATTAATTATATTTAAGTCCCAATACAAAAAGACGAGGTTCATAAGTTCTAAAACAATTTCTACAATTTTATTAAGCAAATTTGCTTACTGTAATTCTGATATTTGATGTAAATCTGTGCAGCCGTTTCAAAATGCCAGCTGCTTCCCAAGATTTACATATAGACTTTTCCTGGACTTTACAGTTAGCCTTTACAGAAACCTACAGTTTAAAACTTTATATTATTTATATTCGATTTTATTATGTTAGTAGAGAATAGAAACAGATAATAATATGTAGACTGGAAAGAAAAATAAGCAAGAGTTCTCGAAGTGCAATTTGTGTGATAAATATCTCCAATTTGTCCCAATCTTGGCTACACTACATCTAAGTAAGCAGTTCACTACAATATCTACTACAAGCTGAAAGTGTCCTATTTCAACGTAATAAGGCACAAAATTGCCCATCTGTTTGTTGAACATGTACAGTATTAACTTTGCGTAGCAGTATATTATCTAAAGGCTAGTCCAGAGGTCGGCAACCGGCGGCTCGCGAGCCACATGCTCTTTCAATGGAGATATTGGCTGTCAAGTTACCGTAAATTATTTGATTGACAAAACCCTTAAAATGTATCCATAGGCATAATTATCCATTTTATATACTGTATACATCTCATTATACTGCACTGTAATGTATACTCCCCATAAGAAAAGCTATCTGCCGGTGAAAGTGTTGAAATCGTAACATACAGCCAGATATAAAATTATTTAAACATATTTTAGTGGCTCTTTAAAATATAGGAAAATTTGCAAATTGAAACTTTTGGCTCTTCCATCTTAAAGGTTGCCGACGCCTGGGCTAGTCGTATAAAATATACGACAGAGATGATACTACTTGTAAGATTTTAGGTTCTCACACAAGGGTCAAAATTCAAATACTTAATTACATTTACATATATTTTCACTTACATACATACAATTGAGGACCCGCGTGACGTAAGGCTAACCATAATGGTCTGACATACAGAGAGTTCTAAATACTATTCTCGGTCAAGCTCTGATGTGATGCTGTGACAATTTACTTATAAAAAACAGTGATCAATTACATCAATAATATTTCCTTTCCTCTCATACTTTACTATTTATAGGTGAATATAAAATACTTGCGATTCGCCCCGGCATCGCACGGAGAGCAGACATATATATATATATATAAACAAACATTTATTTTTCTGTAGTAGAGTCGCATCAACTAGTGTCGCGTCGTTGTGACAACCCTTGAATTAATTTGTCTCGCGTAGTTTTAATTTTACGACAAATCTCAAGATAATTTAAATTGTATTGTGTAAAAGGTAATTTATATTTGCATTTAATCATTAAAATAACTAACGTGTTTAGTTTGATCAATGTCGTATTCGTCAGAATAGCCTTCCAATTACCATATCATTTGTGACAAATTTGTCATACATTGAATTATAGTTATCCTTAGAGATAGATATGCCATTACAGACTTTTATGTAGATCTATAAAAGAGAAACAATTTCACTATACATTGTTTTGTTACATCTTAAACGGATCAGGCAGCGTTTCTGATGAAAGCTCTCCATTCGGCTTTTTTTCGTCATCTTCAACAAAACGTCATTTTTCTACCGATACACACAAAACACTGATGTATTATACATTCCTCTTGAACTCTCACTGCGTCCATTGGTGAAAACCTCAATAAAATGCGTTGCATAATTTGAAAGACCTAAGTGTACAGATATCTACGGGCGACTTTGTTTTATATAGAAATTTGCGAAACAATATGCAACATGTCATTAGTTAAACCCTAAGGTAAAACAAAGACTAACTAAAACTAAACATTCAGCCATTAAACTGAAATTCTAACGTTTGAACTAATGTCAGCATAGTTCCACCGAAATGCTAACAATTTCGCAGCAAAACTGTATTTCATTGTAAACAAAATATATTGTAGCGGCAACTTCGAGCGACGCGCCAGCAACGCTCGCTTATTGAACAAATTTATCATCTTTGGACTAAAAACAGTAAAGAAACAACATTTCAACTCAGCATTTGCTTATAACAATTTACAGTTTAATAACGCGAAACTTATCTCTCTACATTTTAATAAAATAGCAAATGACTTTTCATAACACCGGTCTTGGCTAGAAGGGATTCAAGGTTGTTTAACCCGTCACAAAGAATATCTCTAATATAATGAGAAAGTTACCTAACTAATCTTACTATGTAACTAAAGTTTATTCTGACGATATATTTTTTTAAATATAAGTAAAAAACGAGTGCTTTACCGTATAGTGAATACCTATATCCGTCTCCCAGATGTAATCTTTTTCTATTTTGAAATTTATCAAAAACAATTTTAATAAATGATTTTAACCCAAAAATGGTACATGGAAAGTTCGACAGCTTCGGATTTACAATATTTATAGGATTTGATCACATATCTCAAAACTTCAAAAAGAATAAATTGTTATGGCAGCCGTATGAAGAAATCTTGCGAAAGAAAGAAAAACTGATTACCAACAAATATACCTTTGAAAACCTTTTCTAAGTAATTATGTTCCGCGAAACAATAATTATTATATGATATGATATTAAAATAGCAATATTAAGTTCGAAATCTAGTGTTAAAATAGTTCTACCGAAATGCAAACCATTTCTCCAGCTTTATGACCAAATTCACACTCTACCTACTAAATTGTTATCGTAGATACCAACTTTAATCTTAGTTAATAATTATTACGAAACACAATTTCAATTTTAACTATTAAATATTGAGAATATTCGAATCCATTTTATGAATCTGTTATTAAATTAATAATGAAGTTGGTAGTAATAACTATTTTCTAACTTCAGGATTTAGTTTTAATTAGATACCAAATTGTTTTAATATTGAAATTGTAACGAATATTTAATACTAGAATATTGTAAAGTTGGTAATTGCGAACTACAGGCGGGCAGTACAAAATGTTGCCTGGGGCGTCAATTTCATTAACAAATTAAAACATTGAGTCTCTTATATAAGAATATGTAGAGAACATATATTGAAATTTAGGGGGCACTTCGGGCATCAGAAGCGATACTGTAGAGATTTAACCAAATATAAAAGTTAGCGACTTATTCAATTAAACTATCACGGCAATCTAGTGTTACAATCATAATAGCAATGATATCGCTAAATAACAATAAAAAGGGCCAGGAACAGAGAGCTGTCCGCGTACCGCCACACATCCGAATATAATGCGTCCCGAGCTAGAACTACAGTCCCTTTTTATAATAAGTTCGGGTAAAACGAAATAGGCAGGTGGGGCGATCAGATGATGTCGTCCGACTCGATGACAACATTTTTTTCCAATCTACCTTATTTTTAACGCAACTACCCTATTTTTCTTGAGAGCGACAACACATATTATACTGTTCGTAAATGTTACTTGTTTACTTTTTACTAATGCAATAAATTACATAACCTTGTTTCTAAAGGCCAACTCAACTCTATATGGAATATAGCATATATTAGCTTTAATTATTTTAATTATTTGAAAAGTGCTGAAATATCTGAAAACATTTTTAATGTATCAGTTACAAAAAACAATCAGTTATGGAATTGAGACCCCTTTCTTTGTCTATTATATATATTATTATTATAATTTATTAGTACTAATAATAATTTTGAAGTCCTTTTGAAATAGAGGAGAGTACCCCATGGACATACACCTCCAACCGCAAATAAAAATGAAGTTCCATCTAAGGTCATATTTAGTGTTGCTACTCCTAAGGACTAAATAATCGCCTCCCTTAGTAGCCAGTAAAACATCATTTACAAACACCATAAATTTATTATAAGGAATATTTGAATACATATATATTTAACAATTTCAACTTATAATACTATTTATTAATATGCAGTTTAAATAAAAAACAAAATACCAATATATAATTTAAATATTTGCATGCCATCAAAATTGTAAATTGTGAGCAAATAATTATAAGTGCAGAGATCTTTGTAACCACAATTTGCGCAAATAAATATTCATTTAATTTCATTTCAAAATGTTTAAATATTTCTAAAAATATTTGAATATACAAAAAACAAAGAATTAACTTTAGTTGGTAAAACTTTTAAACTCATAGTAACGACAGTAATATTTGTGTAATATTGCAAGACCAAATCACGTTGACCTACCGTTCATCTCATATGGTGCAGTTGAAACAATTTAACGATGATTTGTGAGTTTAATAAGCGTGTTTGCAGCATGCTAGTAAGTACTATTACTATAAAAGAAACAAAAATGGGTGGTTAAGAATAATATGATACTATAATCAAATTTCACGATGATTCACAGTTTAAACTCTTTGTCACGGAGCGGCTGTGACCATTTACCGTCAGGAACATTGCATGTTCATTTACTACTTCCATTTTATAAAAAGACTTCCCCATGTATGATATTTTTATGTGAGACGAGTGTACAAGCCGTCTATGACTTCAAGCAAGGCTGAAGTCGTTACTGTGGTCGTAAATACGCTGCTACTCATAAGGACTGGTTGTCGGTTTGTATAGCCGCCAAATGCACGTCTTGAAATGATTAGACGTTTCACCGAACTATGCAGATTCTACCTTTCTTGGTTAAGAA
Source organism: Phocides pigmalion okeechobee (assembly GCA_018251015.1). Taxonomy (NCBI): domain Eukaryota; kingdom Metazoa; phylum Arthropoda; class Insecta; order Lepidoptera; family Hesperiidae; genus Phocides; species Phocides pigmalion. The sequence goes on along the minus strand of DWON01004369.1, from coordinate 7,359 downwards.
TGTGGAAATCATCAAATGATTCCGTCCGCTCACGACTGGTACGAAGTAACGGGACGAAGGACGTGGTGTGTCAAACTGTCAGTGACTAAAACCACACCCTGATCCTGCTGAGCCATTTAGTGTTGGAGACCGCGAGATCCTGATTGAACGATGCACGTTCTACCTGACAAATCTCTAAATATTATAAAACAAAGTCCCCCGTCGTGTCTGTCTGTTCATAATAAACTCAAAAAGTAATAGACGGATTTTCTCTCAGTTTCAACAACAGAAATAGATTCCTGAGGAATGTTTTGATATATAATAAGTTAAGTTTTTTTGTAAATTGAGCGAGAAAATTAATAATAATTCAATATAGTAATTCAGTCGCCGTTCCAAATAGATGTTTCTAATTGTTAGTTTTTGCAATTAGTTAATGACTGGATGCATGTATGTAGGAAAAATAATGTAAGTAAATATAAACCATATTATCCGACCGAAGCTGGGCCGGGTAGGTATTTGTATATATATATTTAATGTTAAGTTAAACTGGAACTTCTGCAATAATTCAGTAGTAACTATGCAGTGAAAAAGAACTTTTCAAGTTACAGCTGTGAATAAAATAAACGGTTATTTGTTTCACCGAAGTTTCAACAGTGGCAAGAAAGTGAGTAAGTGAAATTGATATCTATTTACAAAGAACTAAGAATACAGGAAATTTCATATTGAACTACTATCGCTACTATAATCTAAAAGAGAAACGTTATTCCTTTGTTTGTATTTTATATAACGTATAAATAACGTATAACGTATAAAAAGTATTTTCTTTAAAGCAAAAATATTCGTTGAATCTGCTCTAAATTGTGTATATGTTATACCTCTAGCCTTATTATAGTCTACACATTATCACGCTATATTATTTTGGAACTAAAGAAAGACCGAAAATACTTATAGTTAGATAAATATTTAAAATATTTTTTTTCTGTTAACATAGTACGATATAGCAGCAGTCTAAGTTTATATATTGCGTACAAAGCTGTGGGTTACTAGTATGTAGATGTACGAGTATATAGATGGCCTAAATACCATGTCCTAAAACAGGATTATTCCATTTCCAAAATAGGTGTTTCGGAACGTAATGGAGGGGCGTGACGCGATATGATATCCTCTCGAACATTAGTATGTACCGATTACTCACGGTTAACATTTTTTATTTTTTGGTTGGTAACATTGCGAACCAGTTACATGGCTTGTGGCCACAGCTGAACATATCGCTTCTTTGCTTCAATAACGTGTTATCTTAAAAACACAATTTTACAGTATAGCATTTTTTTACTTACAAAAAATATTTTACTTAATTGTGTGTATTTTTTTTACATTTATTGTAGATTACGTACAAAATTTAACACCTTAGCTATCTCAAATCAGACACGGAGAATTCAATTATCAAATTAAAATAAAAACTTGAGTTTTCAAACTTGTCACGTTATTGAAGCAAAGAAGCGATATATACATAGTAATGTACTATGAACAGTAATAATAAAATGTATAAATTACGCAATAATATTAGTTTAAAAGCATACATTTTTATGAAATACGTGTATTATCTATTTTCCTCCATTACGAAAGAATAGACTTGCGCTTAACGGAATCTGAACCTCGGACTCCCAAATAAGGGGACCGAAATATAAACATTGGGCTACGAATATTACTGCTCATTTGTTAACCCTACGATAAACCTGCAGTGATATAAAAATAAAGTCGTTACATATATGAACCATGTAATAACGTATCAGCTACCTCTGTGGCTAAAAGGTAGAGCCGAGTTTGGCAGACATCAACATTTACATATCTTTTTACTACAATAATAAAGTTACGAAGTACCACTTGACAATCAGCTCCCGATGAATCAGTTCCCGTTTCGAAGTTAGGGGTCGATTCGACCCAACCCCGGTGTAAGTGAGGTCTCGAACAAATTTACGATTTTCAGCCTTTCAGGGTAATGTGGGACGAAAACGGCATTTGTACTAGTTACAGATAAAATTCTTCGTAGTGGAAAGGATTCGCATAAATCTTATCGCGATCGGCGACGGAATAAAACTCTGTGAATCTGGAATGGGAATAAAAGTAGATTATGCATTTACGAACTTCATCTTAGGTCAAATTTTAGTAAAATCCGATTTTACTTAATGTAACAATATATTTTTGCTACATTTTCCCTAAGAATAAGTGATACCTTTGACCGGTTAATACTGGTTCATACAGTTATCTAGACATGATGGTATTTGGACATACATATTAGGGCTTATGAGCATGAAGCCCATCTAATGTTAGGTTCTTGATGTCATGTGATATGATGTGACGTGACGTGACGTGACGTAACGTGGCGAGACGAGACATGACGTGACGTGATGTGACGTGACGTAATGTGATGTTCATGTAAAATCGAAATTTATTGAAGTCAGTTGCATACGGTGCTACTGCGGAGGATAAAAATAAATTGAAAAAAATATTCTGCTTTGCCCCGTATTTTTTTATATTATATATACATGGTAAAGATTTTGAAAATTTCAAATTTTGCTTTAGTTGTTTATATTTTTACAAGCTTTAATTTGGTTTTACTTGTTGCGCTGTCTGTAATGAAACACAAATAAAATTGCTTTATCACAAATATTGAAGTTCCAACTACTCGTAAAATATGTAAGTCGCTTTGAAGCGACTCTTAAAGTAACTTAAAATGACACATGTCCCGAGTCTAAAAGGCTTCGATTTAGGATTAAATCCGGTGGAACACGCGCATGTTGTATGAAAGTAACAGTATGAAAAAGAGCATTACATAACTATACCAAAAAGACTGGTTATTTCAAGATGATATATTTTTTAGCTGGCGTGCGATCGAAAAGTCATATGACAGCCAAATCTAGTGTGCACTAAAGGGTGTAACATACATATATTACTGTTTTCTCTCATATGCTCAATTTATTTATTAAAATAATTAGTACGGTTCTACACAAATTACACTAATTACTTAAGTACGTAAACACGGCATAATAATATAGAATGAAAGAAATATTAACAGAACAATCAAATACCTTTTTTCTAACAAAAATGCCATTAAAACAAGATAGAGTCAGATTATGGAAACGGATGCCTGATAGCTATGTAAGTTATAAGGCTGCCTTTTGTATACTACATTCATAGTCATATCTATGTTTATTATTATTTTTATTTCTATGTTTTATTGTTTAAATTTCTATGTTTTATTATCTTTTAAAATGGTGTACAAGTAGAGTGTATAATATTGCATTGTTATGATATAGCTCAAAATAAATACGTATATATGTACATACAACCTCAAAAAAGACTAAAGTCTGCGTTGCTACTCCTGAGGACTAAGATTGCCTGAGTATAGGGCACGCATCAACATTATCAGGCACACTAATTCATTTCATCACGAATCATGATAAGAATTTCATCATGACAGATCATGTGGTACGACACCGATCGAATTATAGTTCTGCCGCCTATTAAATCATATATTACTACATATATTTTGACTTTTCTTATTCTTCAAGCACTTGTAATAATTCAAAACGCGTGTTTGCGGGCAAAGCCGTGGACAACATTCACGGCAGTGTGGATATTATAAAATATCATCTTTCAATTTCTTTTTTCCCCTTTAGGTATGTATTTCCAATATTTATTTCTTAATGCTCATATACGCTATATTAACGAACCAAATATAAGAAACAATAGTATACCTTACTTAAAAAATAATCGTTGTCTTGTAATAAATTGCATCGCCTTGCAAATTTTATTTTCGCAATAAAATATAGCCTATATCCGTCTCAAAAGTCTAATCTAAGTCTATGTTAGAATTAACCAAAATCAGTTACGCATTATTATTAATATTAGTAGGTTATATATATATACAAGTATATATATATCAATTTCTTTTATACACTTGGATTTGTCGTAAGTAGTTGCGTGAAAATAAACTGTCGGGGATCGAGTTAGAATTGGGAGTGCGCATTACATTACAATTACCCGCCATCGTGATTCGGATTCCAATGAACGAGCGTGTGTTGATACGCCGGGTTTTGTACGAACAGAATTAAATTGGCCACCCATATATTTCCTATTCGCTGCTCGGTGTGCTCATGCGATTTATATAAAATATGAGAGGCATTAGAACTCTACTCCCCGTCGTATATATTTGTTTTTATGTTGGAAAAGAGCAAGCTTGCAGGCTATCTTGGGTTCATTGTATCTTGGACAGTATTTTACACAATTTATTCACTGAAGTAATGCAGTAATGTACTTTCATATCACTATTTTCTGTAAATATATAAAATTCTATGATTTTTTATAATTAATATTAATATCAACGATATCACATAGGTATATATACTTTTTGCTACTACAACAGCATTGTGCTCATGAGATCGCTATTCAACGCGGGAAAGCGACTAGCGCTCTTAGCACCATGCCGTACGGACACGCACTGCCTTTAGATTGTTTAAGCTAGGCTTTTATTATAAATAATATTCAATAAAATATTTAAAAATATATACATCTGTTCCACTGAAAGCTTAGTGGCACCAACACGTTTATGCTACGTGCTTTGCATAAATCATCGTGTTTTAACACATACATGGTGACAAAATGGAGCCGCACTTTATCTCCGATTTCAAAATAACTCACAATATGGCAACACTCATTTAAATTACATTTCTAAGCAAGAGTAAATTTTAAGTCCACGGCTTCTAATGCCAGGGTTTGAGTCGACTTTATATTACTTTATATTCTTCCCGGACACACTTAGAAGCAAAGCTAGCCTTCAGTCTTTAGTCTTCAGATGTTTCAACGCAACAACGTATTACCGCAGATAATAAATACGTCAGTCCTGTTTGAGGTTTAATGTGGATGGCTTTTTTTATAATGAAAGAGTAAGAAACGGGCATGCAGGCCACCTGATGTTAAGTGACCACTGCAGCCCATGGACAACCACCTCCAATCTCAAATAGAACAAAAGTTCTATTTAAGGATGGACGCGGATGCGTTCTTACACTTGACTAAGATAGTCGCCTCTAATAATTTGTATCCGGCAACCGCACCTCCCCAACCGAAACACAATACATGAACATGTTGCTTTACGGCGGGTTATGAGGGTGGCGGTGGCACCATCCCGGACGAGCTCTGATGGCTCTACCACCTTTAAAATATATATGATATAGCTATAGCAACTTTTTAACATCGAGCCTTCATACTTCATACTATTGCAAAAAAATGTTAAGTACTAGATCAAAATATCAAAACTAGGTTTGAGCACTAAAGCCTCGTTAAAAATTTTGAATTTGTAAGCACTTAGCTACGATTACTTCTATGACCTACTTCTGCGCACGAAACTCTCGTCACAACTAAGAGAGGCTTGTAACGTTCACAACTGGAGCTGTGGAGCTGGTTAGTGGCCAATGTGTATGTTGAAAGTTTTCAATCAGCCCACAGATCCTCTGACAAGAATCAGCTACTGTTATTTATCAACCACGCCTAGGCAAAAGGAGCACAGGGCGTCCCCTAACTAGGTGGACCGAGGACCTGATAAAGGTAACGGATCAAAACTAGATGCAGGTGATCCAGAACCGGTGAAAGTGGCGTCATCTTGGGGAGGCCTTTGTTCAGCAGTGTACGATTCCTTCATAGGACGGAGGCGCGAATATTTTATTTACCACTAGCGGTCACCCGCCCAATTCGATTCAATGTTTGCAATACACACATGCTTTGAACCGACGCGTGCTATATATACTCGTAAATACTTATAATACCTATTTATACGTAGTAACGGTCACCCATCCAATTTCTGACCACGCGCGACGTTGCATAAATTTGCCATGCCATTTACGATACACAAAAGCCACGGGTCAATGCATGATATAAACGGACGTAAATACTTATAATACTTATTTATACGTACAAACTGTTATAGAGATGCAACGCACACGTCTCTGCACCTAACAAGGTACGTGCCTTTGCATCGCCCCGTTTTATTACTTACATTTTTCAGTCCACTCCCTCTAGGGTTGCCTCGCAAAAACTAATTATAAAAGAATGTCGGCGACCGCAAAGGAATTTTTGTTTTTTTTTCTTTTTTTTATAAAATGGCTTTAGGGGACGAGTATGCAGTTCACGTTGAAAACCTAGTGATAAAATTATAACATCTCTCATGGGGAGCATGTGGTTTCAGTCCGGTAAAATATCTCTGATATTTCGAAGTTATGTACTTATAAAAAAACATTATCAATTGTACCGAAAATTAAAAAAGTAGACAGTGTGTAATAGATGCTTGAAAATTCTCCATAAAGTTCTCAAAGACATCTAAAGCAATTCGTACTTAGCCAGCGTAATGAATTATAGCGTTTTTTTTCTAAGAGGAGATCTAGCAGCAGGGCAGTGATCGCCATAATTTGTACACAGGATGCTTGCACTTCTAGTTTCTTTGTAGGATATATAAATAACCGAGCAAGTATTGCAAATAATTATATTTAATATAACCCAAAGGGGGTTATATTAAATATAATTAAGCAATATTTCATATATATATGACAAACATTATTAAACTTATATCAAGTAACGTTCTATAAATATCAAACATCTTAAAGCTTAAATTACGTTACAAATAAACTGCAGGTTAACGCTTATAAATAATATTATCTGAGTATATTTAATAGTAATAAGCATTGCCACATTTTTACAGTTTATTATAATGTCTTACAGATATGAATGATAGAGGGAGCAAGTTGATTGACAACATTTGGCAACCCTAGCGGCATCTGGCGCCAAGTGCCTACCTAGATAGTATAAGTTGGCCCTTGTCGAGTTCCTTAGCTCTCATGCCTCGATAGCTGTCAATACCATCTGAAATTCTATATCTCAAAGCATACCTATCTCATCTGGAATCTTATCGTGGATAAAAATATTTATTTTGCCATATTTGTTATGTTGTATTTGTTTTACACATTTATATTTATTATACCGTACGTATTGTTGTGTGAATTATTGTTTAAGTGGAATACTAACATTTGACACCATTTTGAAAAAATCAAGATTTACGACGCTGAATATACTTTACTCGTTTATTCGGAGGTATCACCGCCGCTCTCATAATCCGCTCTGAAATTCTTGTGTTTCTGTTGACTGGGTGCGCTTGCCGGTTAAACTTACAAGAAAAGAAACAAATCTTATGTTTCTGTTTAAAAAGTACAGTTGCTACTTAAACTATCATAGAAAACTATCATATCATATCAAGGCAGTAGAGCCGTTAGAGCTCGCCCAGGGCGGCACCACCGCTACCCTCATAACCCGCCGTAAAGCAACATGTACTTC
>DWON01004368.1:0-16358 GCA_018251015.1 Phocides pigmalion okeechobee | reverse complement strand
GTAACGTCCTACCCCCTACTTGTATCTCGAATGCTCTTTAACAATCTGCTACCCCCTTTATATAGTTTTATCATTGACAGTCAAATATCGACTAATTACATTTAAAGTTGCTAAATTAATACAAAAGTAAATAGTGCTCAAAAAAAAAAAATTGTAATAGGTCAAAGTAGACGATCTAATCATCCCTGATGAATCCCGGACGATTGTTTAACTCACGAACATAAGGCCTATACTAAAGTAATTCTTAAGTTGTTGAAAAATTACTTTGCAATATTCTGCTACCACATTGTAAATGTGTCCTTGGGGCGAAACACATGTTGGTATTAATATTAATAAATAATAAAAATAAATATTTACCACTATACATATGTATAGTGGTAATATTTATATTTACCACTATACATATGTATAGTGGTAAATATTTTTATTCTCTTCACTTTTTACTATAGTGCATGCATTAAAACATACCATTCTACACTGGTAGCGGATTGTTGCAAAGTAGTTTTTTAATAACAACTCAATAGCAGGGATTTCGGCGAAGTAGCGCCTGATGCTATTAACCATATAAAATTATTCAATTGTCATTCTCACACATAAGGTTTATTCTAAAACAACTCTATATTCACTCTTGAATTAGACATTATTGGCGTTTGGACGAATCGGGCCTGAAATAGCTGCGTCCACAATCCGCAATCGGTAACGAAATATGACGAACTTTTGTGGCGCGACGACAGCAATAAACGCTTTGAATAGTCGGACGTTCCAATTTTTACAATGAATCCGACCTGTTCAAGAGTTCGCACTCAATGCACACCACAAAACGATACCCGGTTAGTTCCAGCTATATTGGACAGAATACTTTATAAGCTCTATTGTTTAGAATCAATTGAAAACATGAACGTTCTATTTGACAATAGGAGGAAACAAATATTAATTCATAAAAATATGTTTCAACAAAGAACTCGTGTACCTTATGCTATAACATATGGCTTTAGATATATTTTGTAGCCCTTTAAACTTTAAATTGATAGTTCCTTATCAAACTCTAATTTGAAGTTCAAAAGCGGATATCGAATTTTGTTTAGAGCGGAAATACGTTTTTTGGAGCAATTTTTAGAAACCTTAAATGGCTTTCATAAAATTACTTGGAGAAGCCAGGTAAAGGTTCTAAAAGTTGCTTGTAAACATATAATCATATTGTAAAGTACATCTTTGTAGTAGTGAGTAAGATTAAGCAACATTATTGCGAAAGCTGTGCGTTTGGGTTCTTGCAACCTAAGGACTTTAACACTTAGCGCTCGCACGTTTTTGTACTAATGCCTACCAGCAACTCCGGCATATTTTCGAAGCAGAACGAGTGTGAAAAAGGAGTCTTATTTTCAGTGAGAAGAAATATACTTGTTAATGTTTTCTATTTTATTTATTTTATATATATCGCAGCTTAATGGAACAATGATCCATTAGTAGATAGGTCAGAATTGAGTTACATACAGCTAACATGGCGCTTACAGATACCGTAACTAACATCTACCGTTCGAATTAAAATGAAGTTACGCAATACTACCGCCCCAGCGATATATCAGGTTTAATTTTATACATTAATAATTAGGATAAGTTGTCATAGCAAGATCTTCTTTGGCGATTTCACTACAACAATCGTCTTTCTGAGTTGATTTAGAATTCCATTAATCATGCGATATGCACCGTCTTTGTTGAAACATTATTTGTCCCATTTTATGATTATGATTATGATTTTATCGTAACAGTAGCGAGACTGAACACCTTTTACCTATAGATAACAATTGCCAACGCCGAAATTACCTTCGACACGAAATTGGGCTTCGCAGCGGAGCCTACGGAGCTACGGAACAAATGACGGATGGCTCTAAGTTAAGAGATGAACAGGAACTGGGAGAGGTATGGACCAGTAAAAGGCTGAAATACGTTTTAGTCCTGGGTTTGGTCGGAGATCATTTCAAGATATCTGTATCCTTACCAAAAGAGGTACGATTACCGCACCGTCTTTTCCCTCTCAATATCCGTACATCGTTAGTCACTTTCCCATGATATGGACAAACGATAAAACTGCAAATAATATATATAAAAATGGTAGAATATAATTGTTACAAAATTGCAACCGATTGACTTGTTCCATAGATAAAAGTAACAGTTAGTAAAATAACTAAGTTATTATGTGATAGTCTCATACGTAGCAAGCGTAACGCTTGCTACGTACGCGTTAAGTGTAGCTGACCTACGCGAGGGCCTACGACGCGCGTAGGTAACGGCCTACGATGCGTAGTGCTAACCTTTCCGGGATTACACATGGTGCTACCTGGCTGGTAGCAATCATTTATAGAACTATATAATACATATAATAAAACTGTAACTAATCACTGTCTGTCCATGGCAAATATATTTAAAAATTCATAATAGGGTACATTTATATACGCAAGAGTACTCAAAACAATGTTTTTTTAATTTTGACTGTTTGTCTGTATGTTTCTACACTCTAATCTCAGACAAGGCTTTACCAATTTGGATGCAGTTTCAGGATTATAATCTGTTAACAAATAAAAAGGTTATTGTCAATCAACTCACTTCGGTCACATTCTACTTTCCATATTCTTAAGATAAGACATATTTATGGCAAGGTTTTGTTACAAGAAATTTTCGAAAAACCCAAATTTAAAACTTAAAATTTAAAACCACCGAAATTTGCCGGCAGTAGCTAGCAGATAATATTTTTTACAATATACAAGCATACACTTTAATGATTTTTAAAATATGTTTGCAATACGAATTCAGTTAATACAGTAAATGTATGTCTTGTTAGGAAACTTCCCGATGGCTTCCATGCTTAATTTCTACACGTAATACTATTATCCAATATCGTACCATGACGTAATTAAAAATAAAATTGTTATGCAAAAAGAGGACAATAATATATGACGTCAAGCTTCTTTATAGTCGACTGATGAAATAGTTATTGATTTCATTACAAATATTTATTGCAAAGCTTTCAATATTAATTGCCTCATACTAAGGTAAGGTTACGGATACTATAAATAAGAAAAATCATCAACACCCATTTCAGAATAGTTATAGTAATAGTCAGAGATTTAACACTATCTCTGCGGGGTACAACATTGCTAGGTATTGCGCGGCGCAACGTGCTTGCAGCTTAACACAGCCGCGTTGTACGTACACATCTGTATGGATTACGGGCGAACAAACGTGCTGTGTTTATATTGGCGTCATAAGACTGGGGGCGGAAATTACTTCTGTGTATTCGTAGATGATACACATATGCTGTGAAATGCAATATTTCAGTGAATTGTCGACGCATTTTCAGTGTAGACAAATATACTCCAGTTTAGTCTCGCCTCCCGCATACCCGATATAATATATTAGCTCACCCGTCAGTGTTAAATAATAGTAAAATAATGTTTTTATTTCTAAATGAAAGTACAGAGCCATAATGGTAAAATGGTAAGATAGTGACCATTATTGCCCATAACAATCGGTAACCAAGTACAAAATTCCCATCAAAAGTCGCTCATAGATGCATTCCTACTTTTGATAAAGTAAACCTCGTATTATTTGAGTCTACAACTATAATATTTCATCGAAAACCAATAATTGTTTCACTAGAAACGGAAGCTTCGGTGGTACCTCCGCAATCGGACACCACACGGTATCACCTTGCAAATTTAATGACTGTCTGGTCGGGAATCGATCCCGAAAGACGTATGTTACATCGATATAGTTGTCTCTAAATAGAACGCGATACTGTTTGATTCAATATTACAAAATACAAGCCCTGCCTTTGTAATGTATGATGTTTGAAATGTATAACACATGGCGTGGACATGATAAAAGTAGTATTGGTAATTCATAAATGAAATATCATAGTGTAAATAAACATCATAGTGAATATTGTAGAAGTTATTTTTATATAAGACAAATATTTTATATAGTTGATTGTGCAGTAAATTATTTTTGAAATATCATAATAGTATTTTAAGAATCGTATCGTGTCGTATTTCTTACTTTGCCATTACAAGAGTGTAGTTCACTAAAGTAATGCATGAATATAAAGTTGGGAGAACTATAGTTCGACCGGGGAGGTACCACCACGACCCTCAAGATCCGCAGTAAAGAATTGCTTGTGTTTCGGTTGAAGAGGTGCGATAGCCGGCTACACCTTGAAGTGATGCGGAAATCTTAGTCCTCAGGAGAAACAACACATTTACGTTCGACCAGAGATAGGATTTCAGTCATATTTGTGATTGTACATGGATGGCTATGGGCTGCGCTTGTGGCTTACATACTCGTTTGCTACGCTTCTTACATAAAAAAATTAAACAATCAAGTAAAAAAATACTTGTAATTACTATAAAAGTAGATACGACGAAGTATTAGTAAATAGCGCGCTTTTATGAAAGAGTTTGGAATAAAAATAACTGTAGTTGGCTTCCAGTCTTAATGGTTTGTAAATATCAAACAAAATGGCGTACATTTGGATATTTTCAAATCTCAACGTTTTTTCGCGTAATTAACAATATCTACATCTGTATCAATATTGTAATCTGAAGGAAGGATTGATGAAGATTTCAGATTTTGCAAGCACAAATAACAACAGGGAACAGATAGTTTATAAAACATAAAATTTGGTACGATAAGAGTAGTCATATTTATACTAGCTGTTGCTTGCGGTTTCGCTACTATAAAACGAAATTTCTTCCAAACTCTTTTTATCACGTTGGAGTGCAATTTCCAAAATTAAAAAAAAAAACATAACTTGGTGAAGCCGTATGAATCGGTTTAGCTGTTTTGATGTGAAAACAAAACAAACACACATACATAGTATATATTATTAAATAGGATGAAACTCTGTAAATTCAGATTAGTGTTACGATAGTTTGTCTTGAACTTTTTAACAATAGCAGTTACCTTAGTCTCGTGAAGAATTGCGTTTTCTCAACAAAAAACTCAACTATTCAATTTTTCTCCGGCAATTGAGGTACGGAGTAGCTTTGCATTATCAAATATGAAACATTTATTGATCATGAATATTGAAATATTGCATTGCAATATCAAATAAGAAGTATTGATTGATTGAAGCATTCCAGGCCACAGCTCACACTTTTCTGGGAACCAGGGCTCTACGCATCAAATGCTATTGTAGAATTATGGTCAATAAAGCATTATTATTATTATTATTATTCATATGCAAACATGTATTAATTTTCTACTTCTATTTTAGACATATGTAATTTGTGCTGAATATAATTAAGTTAAAAAAATTGAATATTATTTTCAAGGTACCTACACGGGTTCTTCGGGGAGATAACACCGCCATAACAGATACTAGCATGAAGCTTTTTTACTTTTGGGTAGAAAAGTGTGTGTAGTTGTCTGCTAATTTAGACATAAGTCGGCCAAAGGATTCCTCAGGATTAGCAACGCATCTGTGGTCAAGTGGAGCTTGTACTCTATATGAAGTTGAGCGAAATGAAATAGGGGACGTCTTACACTTAATGTGCTACTAGTACTTAGCGGTACTGTCAGCTCTCGCGGGGGAGGAGGCGGGTAGGGATTATTCGGGTCTCGAGGGTTGCCCGGGCTTTTGCTCGAGGGGTCAAATACTCCCCAGGGTTGGGGCCACGCGACTCTAGGTCGATCATCGTAACACCGCTATATATATATATTTTAATTATTATAACTATGTAACGGGAAAACGTCAATGGCCAGCGCGACTCCTCGTTGATCCCACTGTTTAGTGGGCAGCACGGACTCTGGTCGTCAACCGTCCACCGAGCTAGCGATCGCCCCCCTGTGCTCGGGGGATTCTACCTGACCTAGCAGCTCCCACGGGAGCGGCCAACCTATATGGAGTTAACTGTAGTTGTCCATGAGCGCTAGTAAACATCTACCATCAGATAAACCATATGCTCGTTGCATTGTGTCTATTATTATTATTTACATCAATCTATTGTGTCTATAATTGCGTACTTTTCAAAGTGGTGGAACTTTTACGGTTTAACCAAATAGGTACCAACCCAAACTCAATTTTAGCCTAAATCGTTGCGTTTCAGTACAAAAATGTGGACATCGCTTACTTAATCAGATGCGGACAGAGAATAAATATGGCACAGGTGATGTTTATACGGATTAGGGGTGCGGAAACTAATATTTTTTAAAATATGCCATAGAAATACATTAAATTAATATACATAAAAAATACACGCATCCCTACGCACGTGACATATGCATGAATTCATACACACATGCATATGCATAATCTTTTGTTCGTCCCCGTTCAAACTGTCAATGTCAAACACATAATAGCCCGTTGTGAACAGTCGCAAAGGGATTGTTGCTAGAGAATTTTATAACGTCAGATTGACGGAATGAGTTTCCAGTTGTGAGTTTTATGTTTTCATACGGCCATTATTCAATTACGAGGTATTTATTTAATCAACATAACTAAACAAATATTTTTAAACAATACTAATATGTTGAAAAGCGATATTTAAAACAAATAATAACAATAATACATAAAGTAAAATAATGCGTCTGCATCAACGTTAAACTTGAGAAATTAGAGCATTATAGTCGGATTTCGCCTAATGAGCGACCTCTACTAATAATAAATACAAGTTAAAGAATTATATATATTACTAGTTTTTACCCGCAGCTTACCTCGCGTTGAGGCTCTTAAATAAATATCAAAAGCGCTTCTAACCTCAAAAAATTTAAATATAATTTAAGTATTGCTTATAAGTGACACAACAAAATAACATGAAATGTATAAAAAATCAAGACAGCTAAAGCTATGGTCAATAAGATGTTAATTTGAGGCTTTAAAGTTGCGAGTTTTTCAAATTTATGACAAATGGTCATATCTGCCAATATATGTATGTTTTTAAATATAAAGTATCCTATGTCTTTTAATACCTCTAAGAATATGTGTACAAAGTTTCATGATAATCGGTTGAGTAGTTTTGGCGTGAAAGCGTAACAAACTTACATTCACGTTTATAATATTAATATGGAAGAATGAATTTACATTATCATTACGATAAAGAAAAATCTAAAACCAAATCTAACAAAAGCCTAACCTACACAATCTAAAGGGAATCCTTGCCAAGAATTTAACGTAAAACATTATAACTACTTTACCAATAAGGAGTAATCCATGAAGTATGAATTTACATTTTAATTACGATAAAGAAAAATCTAAAACCAAATCTAACAAATGCCTAACCTAAACAACTTAAAGGGAATCCTTGCCAAGAATTTAACGTAAAACATTATAACTACTTTATCAATAAGGAGTAATCCATGAAGTATGAATTTACATTTTAATTACGATAAAGAAAAATATAAAACCAAATCTAACAAATGCCTAACCTAAACAACCTAAAGGGAAACCTTGCCAAGAATTTAACGTAAAACATTATAACTACTTTATCAATAAGGAGCAATACATCAAACAATAAATGACAATGTATTTCCATAAAAATTACAATATTCACTATTTAGCTTGGCGGCTTTAATCTTATCTCTGATGTCCGTAACATTAATTAAAATGTTGTCATAAACAACAACATATTACGTGGATAACACGTTTACGTAGTGATATTAGCGACTAGGAATTAGGACGCAGTCATTTTAGGTGAGAAGAGTACCAAACAGTCCAGCTGATGTTAAGTATTTTAGTAGTACATAAATAACATCAGGTGGCCTGTTATGGCCAGAATGCAATTGGCCGATGCACATTGAGGATTTCTTAGGACTGCGCTTAGGACTTCGGTTATAATAAGTTATCTTGTCCTATAAAACATACAATACCAATATTGACCGTTTATCTATTCGAGTTATAAAATTGTAACTGCTCGCTGTCTGTACATAGAAAATATATAAAATAAACTATTATTAAGGGCCTTCATTAATGCTAGAAACTAGAGCAAAAGCTGTTTATTCATAATTTTAGGAAGCCCCGACTACAAGTTCTATGAATTAACTCAAATAAACGCATTTTTATTCATTTATTTACGCGCTAGTGTGAAAAACGGTTACCAATTTCGCTGCAGATTTCACTAATGAATGGCAGTGAGCTTCACTTAACATTTAGTAGCCGTTTGTTTCATTTCAATCAGTCTATAAATTACAAAGTTGTGATAAATTAAAAGTTACACTCACAACTATACCTTTTTTTTTTTATTGAGAAAGAGTAAGAAACGGGCATGCAGGCTACCTGGTGTTAAGTGGTAACTGCAGCCCATGGACAAGCACATCCAATCTCAAATAGAACAGAAGTTCTATTTAAGAATGGACGCGGATGCGTTCCTACTCTTGAAGACTAAGATGGTCGCCTCCAATAATGTCTCCGGCAACCACACCACCCCAACCGAAATACAATACATGAAGAACATGTTGCTTTACGGCGGGTTAAGAGGGTGACAGTGCTACCGGGCGAGCTCTAACGGCTATACCACCTTACCTTAAGATGCGAATATCCTTTTTGTTTCATATACAATGCCCCTATAATTTATATGAGAGTAACTTTTTCCATTTCATCATTTTTTTATTTCTTTAACGCGATGTCTACTGATTAGATCTACCTGCAATTTTATCTATAGCGTGCTTGTACTTCTGTTCTCGTAATCTCAAATATTATAAAACAAAATCCCCCGTCGCGTCTGTATGTCTGCTCATGATAAACTTAAAAACTACTGGACGGATTTTCTCACAGTTTTTAACAACATTTGAGAGTGATTACTGTGGAAGGTTTTGTTGCATAATAAGCCAAGTTTTTTTTTGTAAACAGGGCGAGAAATTAAATAGTTAAATTTAACTATTTAATATCTCGTTGTAATTCAGTCGTTGTTCGGAATAGATGTTTCTGATTGTTAGTTTTTGCAACTATTTATTTAGTGAAGTAATTTATTTAGTGTAAGGAATGTAACTAATTTAACTAAATATAGACTTTATTACCCGAGCCAAGCTGGGTCGGGTTGCTAATAAACTATATATTGTAATTTTTTAAAGAGTATAACCAATAATAATTATAGGTAAAATAACTGTTTTAAGATTATCACTCTATGGGGCATTAATAAGAGACATGCTTTATTTTTTTATTTGTTTTTTTTTTGTGAGATATCTTTTACAACGCGCTTGACTAACAGATCGATTACGCGTGCGAGTGCCTCCTCTG
Organism: Phocides pigmalion okeechobee; assembly: GCA_018251015.1. Taxonomy (NCBI): domain Eukaryota; kingdom Metazoa; phylum Arthropoda; class Insecta; order Lepidoptera; family Hesperiidae; genus Phocides; species Phocides pigmalion. The sequence goes on along the minus strand of DWON01004368.1, from coordinate 7,132 downwards.
TGTACTTAGCTGATTAGGTGTGGATTAGTTTCCTGCACCTATTGCTTTATCTGTATGTTTAGAATTATGATAGGCGATAGATTTATATTTACATCACACAAATGCCATCGCCGCGTTCAAAAACAAGAATTTGATGGCTTTAAGTCATCTATGCGTAACATTTTGAAATTCAACTTTTAAATCCTGTTGAAATCCATGATATTTTTTAATTTGATTTCATCGTCATTTACAGATATTCTATTAAGTTAGTTTTCTTAAAACATTTCATATGAATTTGTCCGATTTTAAACACTAAATTACATTATTTAACAAATATATTACCAACATCAGAATCAACATAAAGTAAGATATAAATTAAATGGAATGTTGGTTAAATAGGTTGTTGTGAAGTCGGCGCTCCAAAACGACTCGTTAAGTTCTCAAAATATTGTCACATCGCTGGTTCGGCGAGGAGGTCGCTGGATTACGAGGTAAACGATGTCTTGTACAGATACCAACTTTAAAACTTTAACCAACATAACATTTAAATTATTTCTTGTTTTCTTGCGATTTAATATCTTTTTTTGTTTATTAAAATATTTAAATTATAGATATTTTGCAAAAGGAAAAATTCTATACATTTATACAACCGTTGCTTTATAAGAGACTTAAAGAAATAAATAGTCTTCGTAAATACTTGTCTATTTAATCGATTTTGTATTATTGTTTCTCAAATTATGCACATTACCTGTTCCTATAAAAAATTGACCAATAGAGTCAACATGAACACTGATTGAAGAACGATTTTTGTTAAAATTATTTATTTATTATTATTGGATATACATATATTAAATTATGTAAATTGTATCAGCGTTTCGTTAAGGGTATTGTTTAATATGTTTTTTTAACTTTACTAAGAAACACATAACTAATTTATTTAAACAAAATTTGAATAGAATTCTAAGAATTTTAACCTAGGAATCCATCGGTACAGTACCTACATTGCCTATGATGATTGCTTATTGTTAGATATTAATTTCTGACTTCAATAAACGAACATCTTATATTGCATGATCAGTCTTATTAATTATGGAAACAGTCTTGATCTATGCCAACTATAAAATTGGTTGCCATATAACTACATATGAAGACTTACGAGGAATGTATACTACAGCAATCCCCGTAAATCTTTAGTGTTTTTACCATTTACCTTCAACATTCATGACATTGTCATGACAACAGCGATGACAAGTTACATAACGGTCTGGTGAAATATTCGTTGCAACGGATCAGTGAGCGTGATTGGATTGCAGCTGAGCTTTTAGCCGTACTATGAACCCTGTCATTTTTCCATCTTTCCAAATATTTTTACGGAACGAAATTGGATCGAAAGACTGACATATGCATACAACCTGTACATCTATAAAACTGTCTACAACAGATATGTCAATGAAATTTTTCGTAAAAATATGTAAATGTAACAATAATTATATGTAGAATTATACCGTATTTAAAAGGTGGTAGAGCTGTTAGAGCTTGCCTAGGGCGGCACCACCGCCACAATCATAACCCTCCATAAAGCAACATGTTCTTCATGTTCTCCGGTTGGGGAGGTGTGGTTGCCGAATTCACATTATTGGAGGCAACCATCTTAGTCCTCGAGAGTAGAAACTCATCCACGTCCATTCTTAAATAGAATTTCTGTTCTATTTGTGATTGGACGTGGTTGTCCATGGGCTGCAGTGACCACTTAACATCAGGTGGCCTGCATGGCCGTCTTTTACTCTATCACAATAAAAAAAAGTATTATAGCTGATCCCAGCTTATGTGCCTAGAATTTTTTTATGCCTTACTGTAACAGGAACCTTGGTCAACATTGCATATAATAAATTATTTGTAAACATTACAATAAGTTGTTTAAAATTGGTTATTTAGATATAACCGATGTCCTAACAAAATTTGAAAATAATGTAGACATTATGTAACATGTTTTAATTATTATTCATGCTATCAAAACCTGTAATTGTGCACTAAACGTGCAACCTAAGTTGTAAGTCCATAAAAATAAATGATAGTATATCGGTGGAAACTCATAATTGATCTTCGTTAACTTACTACTGAAACTTACGCATATTTAGTTGAAACTTATCCCATAACGAAAACGAAATATATCTTTGGCCCTACAGCTTGTAAGTAAAAGTTATTTTTGTTCTACGCAAATGATGAATAGTTTGTATTTAAACCATACACATGTATGGAGTAAAAATATAAATACTACAAGTGTATTACAAAGAACTAAGAAAAAATAAGTAGTTTATTATGTGGCAGAACTATAGTCTGACCGGGGAGTTGGCACCACCCTTTATTCTATCGTTTTATCCGTTCATTAAAATACAATCCGAACAACAAGTTGTGTTTCAATAGGACATAGCAACCAAACATAGACAACTGTAAAAATCTCCAATGGATTGTCGACGTAAAGCTACGCATAAGTTACCTTCTCAGGAAGAAACAATAAAAAAAGTAAATCTTGAGTACTAAATTAGAATGTCTCGTGTTAAGATGATTCTCCAATCATACCATTCAAATTAAAACAGGGCAGTGTTTATTGCACGATAGAAATAGTTATATTATTAGTGCCTCGGAGTAAACGCAGGAATAGTTTTATCCTTTCAAAGTACCTTTGGAGTCAACTGAAACCTTCCGTTTACCTTGTTACCTTTGAACAAAATATGAAAACGTGGCCGATGGTCGGATTTGCACGAGACGAGTGTCAACTTAAGTAAATATTTGCATTTGTCGATAGACGCTCGCACGATATTACATCACGTCTGCGGCGCTCTGGGCACGCACATTTGATAGGAATTGTATATATACTAGATTGGACATGTAAACTTATGTTTAGTGCAGTTGTCATAGGCACGAATATTGAATACAATGTAATTCTATGAAATAGGTATTGCCGCATTGATAGTCAACGAACACGTCATTTGTCAACTATCAAAATGAAAACGGGAAAAATGAAATTTTAATAACATAACATAATAAAATCCGATCGCAAAACATTGGACTGTTAAACACACTTTTCGTATCAAAGTGTTAGCAGTAATTATTTATCTATATTTGTAATATTTTAAAAATGTAATTACAATAAAATATATTCATTTTGTATAAGTATAAACAAAATTACATAAAATATCTTTGTAACAGTAATTGTAATGAAAATATGGTCGTTATAATTTTATTTATTATTTATATTTTATTTTATATATTTTATTCTTTACATAGACGAAAATTGCACACTCGGTGAAAATATGATCCTTATTTTTTTATTATTTATACAAAATTATTTGGGCCAATTTGCGCGAACATAATAATTTGCGCTCATGTACCTTTCTCCGTAAGTTGTCAAAGGCGTCACAGATCTAGCAATCCATTATTGTCCATCATGGTACACAATGATCTAAACCATTTAGATGACACCAGTGTCCAATAATGGATGACGGTAATGACAACAGACGTAATAATACTTGAATCAGCTCAACAACTGATGATGCGTGGAAGCTACTCGTGAGTTTTTAAATGAATTCTGCTTAAGGACAAGACAGTATTTAAGCCCCGAGCATTTCTCAATTGATAAACTTATAACAGTTAAATATGATTTTTTCGCATTTGTTTTGGTTGTATCCTATGTGACATATACAAAATAATTTGCCCTATTGCATACGGTCAGTACCTAAAACCTAAAGTGCACAGTAAGTGAAGCAACAATCAGAAGCTAGTATCTAACTACTGTAAAACCTAAGCTAAACTAACCCTAAATTGCCTTTTTCCTTTGCCAACTAGAGACTAGATTTTCAAAACACTACCAATTTACAGAGTACAAAGTGATCCCTTTGATAAAAGCGACGGTATAAAAATATATTTAGGATAGTTAGTCCATAAAAGAATATAGTAACCTAAGCTGAATTAACACTAAGCAGGCTTTACACTATGAAAACGATAAAATAAATAGTTTTGGTTTAAAAGCGTTAAATTTAAATTTACAAAGAATAACGTTGTCGTATAGTTTATTTTAAAACTAACTCTGCACCTGTATTATATATACAAATCTGTATGAATATCGGGTATACAAAAGTGCTGTGTTTACGTCGCGCGTCGGCGGTATAAGATTGGGGCGGACATTACGTCTGTGTAATCGTAGATGATACACAGATGATAAAAACATACAACATTTCAGTGAATTTTCGGCGCATCTTCAGTCTAGAGAAATAAACTCCAATTTCGTGCCATTCCCTCAACACAGAACCAATCTAATATATAAGCGTTGCAGTCGAAGTGTTGAAATAAAATCATTAAATATATCTTATCTTCATAAAGTTCTAAGTAAAAATATTTACTTAAATGCAAATAAATAATCAGGTGTCGTATTTCAAGATCTATCATTCTGAGCTTGTATAATATAATTTGGCTTGATTGATGTCAGCTTACGTAGTTATTAATTATTATATCATATAGAAGAGGGACTATTTATGCTTCTACCTCATTATGTCTGATATGATTGAACCGATTTTAATCATTTTTACACCAGTATAAACCTATGTCATTGAATTAACGTAGGGCATAATTAATCTTGTTTGCCTGTGGGTTTTGTGTGTAATCTTAGAAACGGCTTAACCGATTTTAAGATAGTATTGCAATAAGCTTTGCTTAACGTTAAGTGTCCATTTCATTTTAATCAGTTCATAAATAAAAAATAACAAGTAGAATGTTACAAGTGTACATGAGAACATTTTGCTGTAAGACCCAAAAAGCTCACGGGAACGAAGACGTGACCAGCACCTAGTTGTAAACTTAAGCTTAAAGCTTAAAGGTGGGAAACTATAGTTCGACCGGGGAGCCACCGCCGCCCTCATAATATAAAACGTAAAATACATGTTTTATATTATGTATACTGTCGATTCTTTGCACAAATATTGTTAATAGATGTAGTACTGAAAAAAAAGAGTTAAAGAAATCCTAATAATAACGAAGTTAATAAAAAGATTCTAATAGCTGGATTTTTCATGACGACGTAATAACAACAACTATAACACACCATGTTTATTTCTATAATTATGACCTGTTAGACCTTGTAAAGTAATATTTCTATTAAATACAGTAGTACAATATATTTGGAATTTTATATCTCGGAGCGGAGCCCCCTGCTACTGGTATTAACGTACTTAAAAGGGGGTACCCAACAATATTGTAAAACAATGTACTACTTTTGAAGCAATAAATCATTTTTATTAATTTTATTTAACATACATCGATAAAAGGTACACTGTTTATAAAAACTAGTACTATAGAAGCACCCTAATAATAACGTCGTAAATAAAAAGAGTCGTGGGACATAATAACAACTATAAAACACTGTGTTTGATTCTATAATTTTGATGCGTTAGAGCTTGTAAAGTAATATTTCTGAACGTTACATCTAGTAAAGTAATACTTTTGAACGTTACAGCTTGTAAAGTAATACTTCTATTAAATACAGTTTATCGAAAAACATCGAACGGTAAGCTAAGGCTTCCTACCGCGGTTCAAGTGATTGTCACAGATGCAAAAGAGGATTTCAAAACTTGGAAACTGTAAATAGAGGTTTACCTTCTTACGATCTACCGCCATTGGAATAAGTAGTATTAGTTCAAAAACTTTAACTCGATCTAAATCTTCTTTTCCTACTTATTCATCGTAAAAAACGGTTACAATAAATAAAGTAATAATAGTGAAAAAGCATCGCAGTTGATTTAAACCACTTCTGAACAGACAGAACGATCGTGCAATATATCAAGAATTTAAATCGCGGAACATCATAAACCAAACCAATATTTGCGGTAAGTAATAGAAACATCCAATACGTTGCTGTGGACAGGCGCGTCTATGTCTTCTTTGTGCTTTGCTTCGGAATAGTAAATAACGTGGTTTCAGATATAACCGCGGAACTCATTTGTGAATCAATATTTACATTGCCAACCGACTTCTAAGGATGTCGCACACGGGACTTACTTTTTTGTACGTTTTCTTACCTATGAATAAATTGATTTTTATTACGTGACAAGAGTAGCAACGAGCATGCAAACCACGGTTGTTAAATAGTCGCAGCCCATAGACATCCACGTACAACCTCAAACACGACCGAAATCCTATCTTTGCTCGAACGTAGATATGTTGCTACTCCTGAAGACTAAGATGGTCGCCTCCTTTCAAAGTGTAGCCGGCGACCGCAGCTCTTCAACCGAAACACAAGTAATGCTTTATGGCGGATATGAGAGGTGGTTCACGACGGATTATGAGCGCAGTGGTGATGACTTCCCGTTCGTACTATAATTTTAATTGTTATCAAATTATTACACGTAATAAATATGGTAGACTGCCTAGAATCCTAAACTTCGAAAAATCTGATACACGTCTCTGGGATTTAAAGCTGGACCCTGCGTAATTGATCGGAAACTTGCTAACTTATCACCGTTGTTGCTGCTACAGTTTCAGTGTTCTCAAAGTTTTTTTTTGCATTCCAAATGTTTGAGGGACCTTGATTTTTATTTTATCGTTTGATTACTCGAAATAACGGAAAACTAAGGAACTACTTTACTTCATTTTTCTTTTCTTCTTAACTAATATGAAAATAGAGGACGAGCGAGTACACGTCTATTTGAAGAAATGTATAATTATGATAAGATAAACATTTAATCATTCTTATGCTTTCAATACTTCTGTTGAACCAGTACATTGACAGATCCGTGTGTACGGGTAACATGAACACATGAAAATGAACATTTGTATGTAACCACCCAAATTCCGTTGTTTCGTATTCGGACAGCCAACTTTATAAAATAAAATTTTCATATAAAACATTAGCGTCATCAGAATATATTTCAACATATTTCGAAAATGAATCTTCTATTTTTTTTTATTGTAAAAGAGTAAGAAACGGACATGCAGGCCCTCTGACGTTAAGTGGTCACTGCAGCCCATGGATAACCACGTCCAATCTCAAATAGAACAGAAGTTCTATTTAAGTATGGACGCGTATGCGTTCCTACTCTTGAGGACTAAGATGGTCGCCTCCAATAATGTGTATCCGGCAACCATACCTCCCCAACCGAAA
>DWON01004367.1:0-16359 GCA_018251015.1 Phocides pigmalion okeechobee | reverse complement strand
TCTATTCTATTCTATTCTATTCTATTCTATTCTATTCTATTCTATTCTATTCTATTCTATTCTATTCTATTCTATATATATCATTGGTGTATAGACTGCGATTAGTTATAACATACAATGGAGGCTTAATTTTTAAGGTATACCTGCAAAATTTGTTGCAGACTTTTATCTGTAAGACATTAGAAAGCCGTCATGCAAAAATGTTTTTGATTTTTTTTTGAGGTAGTAAAACAAAATCTGGTCCCTAAATCTGCAGCCCTAGGCTCAAGCCTACTCAGACTACAGGTAAAACCACCATTGATAATTATATAACTAGAGACCCGAACCAGCTTCGTTCGGGTAATAGAGTTTATACATATTTTTTTTTCATACATGCATCCAGTCATTACCTATAATTTATCATTTATCATGAACAGACAGACAGACGCGACAAGGGACTTTGTTTTATAATATTCAGAGATAGATAGGGATATTTATATTAAAAAAAACAATAGTTATTTTATACATCAGTATTTATTGAAGTGCTTAAATATTAATAAAATTTATAATCATTACATCGTTAGGATTGCACGTTTGTCTTTGGGATCGTTTATACGATAATAATTAATTAATTTACTAACAAAATATAATTCATTATTTACAATTACATACATAACATTGTTCTAATTTTTTTAAATCGTGACATAAGTTTGAAATACATTTAAATATTTTACATACTTACATTAAATAAGAAAATTTTGGAAATATTTCCAAAACGAAATTATTATCTTACAACACTTATTTAGTTATAATAATATTATAGTTTTGAAAAATTACGTTTTTATTCCTATTTTTGAATTACGACATTGACTACCTGTCTATAAATTCTAAATACTTATACAATATCCGGGAATGATTTTCACTAAAACTTACTTTGAAAAAATATTTTTGTCGAACATACATTTTTAACCGGCTTTCAACCCGGTCAACCTTATCAAACAGGGCACTCAGCCCATCAACTAATTTACATTGTAACTCTGACATTAATGAAGTGTGTAATACCTTACTATGTAAGAAAATTCTGAATTTGAATCGAAAAATCATTCAAAAAATTATTAAGTTGTTGTTAAAATTACTTCGCAAGAATCCGCCACCACAATGTATAACGGTATATGTTTCAAAGCATGCATGGATTTCCCCAAAGTAACGCCTGATACTATTAACTATTCAAAAAATTGATACCCTGGTCCCTTTTTAACTGATTGCTAAAAAGAAGAAAGGCTATCTATTCGTTGAAACATTTTTTTAAATGTTAAACATGATTCTAAGTATTATCACGGAATTTACATATAATTTTTACTATGTACTGGGTATTCACGATCAAATACATATGTATATGTATATTTTATTACCGATATTTCGAACCAGTTAAACATATTATAACCATGGCCAATCGTATGTACCCGGTTCATAGTGAAATGGTTACAAATATGCGGCTTAAGTCATAATTTTAACAGTAAAAGTTTAAAAAATCCTAAGATTAACATAAATTGAGCTAGGATTGTCTACGAAAATATGCAGTCTAAGGCGAAATTTTAACATAAAATTTAAAAAGTCCCTAAAATTGAACTTAAATTGGGCCAGGTTTGGATTTTATTTACAATTCTCTACATATCTTTGGCATTTAAAGGGTTTCACATTTAATTAATTTATTTGGTTATTTTCACAAGCATATGTAACTTAAAGTAGGTATATATATAGCTTTTCTGATTATTTTTGAGTATGCATCAGCCACGATACAAGGAATTGTTTTTTATGTGAGAAGAGTAGCAAACGAGCATACAAACCAACTGACGTTAAGTGGTCGCAGTCCATTGACATCCACGTTCCACACAAACACGACCGAAAACCTATCTAAACTCCAAAGTAGATAGGTTGCTACTCCTCAGGACTAAGATGGTCGCCTAGCTTCAAATTGTTGCCAACAACCGCACTTCTCCAACCGAAACACAAGTAATGCTTTACGGCGGATTATGAAGGCGGCGGTGGTACCTCCCCGTTCGACTATAGTTTCCCAACTTTAATGTTTCTTTAATATAATTATAATAATTGTAGTATCGTGATCTTAATAATTATAATATACATATAACTATGAAAGAATTGGATTGTTTCCTTACGTTACTTACATATATCAAATTTAATCAAACCATTTAAAAGTACGGGATAATTATATTATTCCTTATTTTCAAAAAGTTTTTAAAATTTTATCAATATTTACATTGTTTTATTCGAAGTTTACATCCTAAACCTTTTAAAGAAATGTTGTTTTTGTTTGATATGTGAGTTTTTTTGAAATAAAAATATGTAAAATTGTTTTTTGAAGTATCATATTGTTTGTAAATTCTAATATTTTTATTTTGGAAGTAGGTACTATATAAAAAGTAATTTACTAACTGTTGCCTGTGACTTCGTTCCCGAGGAATTTTCGGAATATTTCCGATTTTCTAACAGGAAATTTTCTTATATAGTCACACTCGTAACTTTCAGATTGACTTAATTCTTCTATTTATAAACTAATTGGATTTCAAGAATTTAGTGTTCGTTTATTTCCAACCGGTCTTTAAATAATAATTATCGGTAAATAAAGTAAAGCTTAATGGAAAAGATTAGTGAAAACCGCACCGCGATCGGTTAAGTCGTTTCTGTGATTAACGCACAGACAAACAGACAAATATTCTTACTATTGTTTTAGGTTTTATTGCATGAATGAAGGTGCCTAATAATAGTTTTTCTCGGTCAATTAAGTGAAGCTTAACGGAAAAGATTAGTGAAAACCGCATTGCAAACGGCTAAGACGTTTCTGTGATGCTCAAACGCACAGACAAATAGACAAACAGACAAAGATTCTAACAACTATTGTTTTGGATTCTATTGCATCAATAAAGGCTCTTAATCATAGTTTTTCTCATATATCGTCTACGTACAGACAGCGATCAGTTACAATTTTATTATTTGTATAGATATATATATATATATATATATATATAAAGATAGATAGATAAAGATACATAAGTTACTAAAGGAGAATCTTACATCTTAAGTTATTTCATAATTACTTATTTTATCGGAGTATTCGTTTTTATCTCACGCCAAACTTTGATTTCTTAACATTATGATTTTATGTACGAAATTAGAAACTCTAAATTCTTTGCAATTTAAATTGTAAACAGCTAAAATATATAGTGCCTCTGTTTAAACACTTTAGTTGAATTTAAATTGTCTTTTTATTTATATTTGGTGAGAATTTGAAAATTACATTTTTTTTAAAACAATCATAAAACAAACAACAGAATGTATATTTACCCAAAATTAGGAATGATTTTTGTACTTTAAGAAAACATAAAAAAATGGAATTATATTTTCGACTTAAAACAATTCTAAAACATTACTTCTATGTGTTTGGAATGACTTTAAGTCAGTCTAGTGAAAGTTTTAAATCTAAAAAATCTTTGGGTAATAAACAGATGCTTTCACCCTATATATTTGGAAAACTTTTTGGTAATCACTGTAGGTACAATACAAAACATAATAAAGTGGAATTTGCACCTAAAATATACAGTTACGTCTTTACACTGAGATCAAAAACTTGATTGTTTAAATACAAAATCAACTCAATTATTTAATATAACTTCGTTGATATAAGTTCCACATAAAATATTAATCTATGACATAATATTATAACACTGAGTAATTTTGGTGAAATTTTAACATTAATTAATGAATTTTTTTATACATACTCCTTATGGTATCAGTAAAGTAACATCAATTACTATTGGCATTGCATATCAAGCATACTAATCACTTCATTTTACGTACGAAAACGACATCTAGACTTAATGATAATTAAAAGATTGAAAAAGGCTTTACATTTGAATCATTGTTTAATAAAACATTTTGTAATTTAAATTTTTAAACGGATTAACTCGTGTGATTTTTTCAGGATTGACTGACTTTCTTTATGAGCTTACGTCACGAGTTTCGAGTTAATAATGAACTCAGGGTTGCTTGAAATTTGTAACGGAGATTCGCTTTCAGTTCACGCAGATACTCAGAGTTGCTTAGAGTTCGTGTGTTACTCAGAGTCGCTACGAGTTTGCTACGGAGACTTAATATCTCATTGAATTCGCACGGAGACGCGTTCACAAGGGTGACTTAGGGTTGATTTAAATTCGGACGATTACTCATGCTCGCTTAGAATTTACGACAGACACTCAAGGAAATCAAGACGGAGACTCAATCGCTTGGAGGTCGCGACGGAGACTCAGAGTCGGTTGGAATTTGCGCAACTCAGATTCCTGACGGGACGTCTCGCGACGGAAGCTCATAAAAAGATCTGATAAAGCTTAGAAACTGACTGTCTACGAGCCGGAAGCATTAGATTTATAAAAAATAGTTCACAAGTAGACAAAGTATTTTCAGTTAAGTCGTTCAATAATTGAAAAAATGATACTCAAGATATATTTAGCGATATTTATCTAACTGTAACCAGTGCATACAGTACGAAGAAATACTGACTAAACATATTTCTCACTTCACTAACTCAACTCACATAAATACTGTCTTTGGTTTTTGCAAAGTGAACTCTATCACCGAGACGTTCAGTTGTAATTGCCTTGACGCCAGCTGGTGGGCCAGGCGGTCGAGGTTCAGGAAGGTAGAGGCTGCAAGGGTACCGTCCCCATGCTTCTGAAGTCCGGCTGCGGGCGAAGTTCTGGGTGCGGGGGACGGAGGTCTGGAAATGAGATGGATGTTTAATATTTGAAGCAGTGGATGCCATAGCAGCCTACGTACTCTTGTAAAAGCTTTGTTAACTTATAATTCACTTTTTTGTAGCAGCCTGCGCAGTGACGTTAATAATTGTAGTTGCCTACGTAGTTGCTGTCTCGGAAGCTTTGTCGTATCTTTGAACATTTTTTAAAGAGTAGCAAAACGATCGTGTATGCCACTTAAAGCTGAGTACTTGCTGCAGATTATGGATATTTATTTCTAACCTCAAACCGGACCGAAGTCCCAACTGTGTTTTTTTAGATTCGTTGTTACTGCTGAGGAGTGATGGTCGTTTTACTTGTAAGTATTGTCAGAAACTCCATCGCACCAAAACACAAAAATTGCTTTACAACGTATTATGTAGGCGGTGGTACCTTCCAGCTGGAACTAGTTCTATCACCTTGGTCCTGTCCAAGCTCTTTGGGTGCACTCTAAGCTTATCTAGATTCGCATTTTATCAGCTTGATTCTTTAGCTCCTCTTCAGGATCTCTAGATTCTCTATAGTCTCTTCTGGATTGAAGAGACCTGTGTATAGCAGAGATGGTAATAGCAGTAATAGCTTGATATATTTAACTCACCTATCCGATGCTCCGGCACATGCATCTCGGGTGCATGCATGGCATGCACGTCCGTATGTGGGGGCATATGCGGCTGTGCGGCCCGCATGTCCGCGTGCTGAGTTTCCCTATGCCGTCGAAGATCAACCTTCCGTTGGAAAGCCCGGCCACAAAGCTCACAGGCGAAGGGTTTGAACCCCGTGTGCTTACGCGAATGCGTGATCAGGTTCGAGCTTTGGCTGAAAGCTTTGCCACATACTTGGCATTTGTGCGGCTTTTCACCTGTTAACAAAGAGACAGTGGATTAATTGAGGCGACTATCAAAGCAACGGGTCTACATATGGGCTAAGATAGGGGGCAGCAAACTGCGGTTTTCGAAGCACATGGAGCTTTTCTGATGTAAAGTTGCGCCAACCAGTTGGATACTAATAAGTTGACGTGATAATTTTAATCATCCGATGGAAACGCGTGGTTCCTGACTCTCACGAGGCGACCATCTTAGTCTAGTTTGTTAGGTAGCTTAACAAAAATAATGTCGGGAGGCGACAACCCTAGGTTCTGTAATAATTATGTTCGTAATAACTGCTCATAATTTTTCATAAATAAAGATTTGAGCAGATTTGAATTCCTATAATCCGTGCTTGAGTTCGCGTATCGATCGACCGACATGTGCGAAGGATGGAACGAATTCCCTAGGGTTGTCAACTGCGTTGTATTTTAAACTACCTGTCATTTATTTATGATAACTATTTATGGTAAATAGGTATATTTGTATGGTATGTATGGTAATACATTATAGTTGTAATTAAACAAAGCATATTTGTATAAAAGCATGTTCATAACGTTATTTTTGATCTCAGCAGTAAGTCACGATAATTGTTCAGAGAACAACAATTCAACTTCGTGATTAAGTTGGTGGATTTTCAATAGATATAAATTCAAAAAACGTCAAATCTGGTGTTACGTTGTGAAATAAGCACTCCTCAAAGCAAAAAAAACATAAGCAGTACTAAAGAGGCTCCTGATATGAAATAATTGATTAACAATATATAAATTAGTGGTTCCATTCACCACCTCCCTTTGAATAAGTGTGGTTATCGGTATCCCTAGTTGGAATACATACACAAATGCCCAGATCGAGGAAATATAAATTCTATTAAGATAATTAGAATTACACCTGAGGTAATTGAATGATCACATTCAAAGCGGTGTTGAGGCCATTTTGATATTAAAAAAGTGTGGCAGATGTTAAAAGTAAGTACACAAATACCCAGACCCAGGAAAACTAAAGTCTATTAAGATATAAATATAAATTCTATTGAAATAACTATATCTCAATGAGCTAATCGAACGATCTCATTATGAGCGGTGTTGAAGCACTGATTATCTGAGAAAAATCTTAAGAGTGGCAACCCTAATCCCGGGATATCGTAACACACGTCGGCGTAATCTCTGCCAAGTTCGGTCCGCATTGAGATGCGAGGCGCGAACTTACCGGACTCACATAAATTTATAGCTTGCAAAAACGTAAAAAGCTCGCTCAAAAAGCATTTATAGCTTCGATAGCAGCTGTTTTTACATCTTAATATACACCGATCTCTTCTTACATATTCTATCACGCTTTAGTTGTATTTTTATGTGAGAAAAGTAGCAAAGAACATGCAAACCACCTGATGTTAATTACTCTCAGTCCATAGATATCCATCCAATCACAAACTTGACCGAAATCCTATCTGAGCTCGATACGTTGCTACTCTTGTCATACAGTTGATCAATTTTATCACCGAAAATAGATTTTTCACATCAAAAATATAATTGTAGCACGTCGAAAGATTGCGAATAAACATCGATAACATAACATGAATTTATTTCATACTAGCGACCCGGCCCAGCTTCACTGAGGTAATCAAGTTATATATGTATTAAATTAGGTTAATTTTCTTTCATGCATGCATCCAGTCATTACCTAGTTGCAAAAACTGAAACAGAAACATCAATTTCGGACGATGACTGAATTACTATATTAAATTTAACGATTTGATTTCTCTTCCAATTTACAAAAAAAAACTTAAATTATTATACACCAAAACCAATCTCAAGAATCACTCTACCTGATGTTGAAAACAGAAAAACCGTGTAGTACTATTTGAGTTTATCATGAACAGACAGACGCGACGGGGGTTTGTATTATAATATTTAGAGTTATGAAAAAAGAGAAGATATTCGAAAAGCCAACGCAGATATGCTTGGGTAATCTCTGCGAAGTAAGCTCTGAATTATAATGCTGGACGCGAGCGCCGGCCACTATCACGTATACGCGAAAGGCCTCACTAGTTTATGTATCGTGATTCTGACAGAGGAATTTAATATGTTGTGACGCTATACGATTGTCGACGCTGGCATTTTTCAATTATCTGCGGGACAGTGAATGGACAGTTTTGTTGGATAACGAAGTATGTTTAATATAAATAAACTTAGCTGGACACCAAATTTATTTTCTAGACCATGTATGTATAAGGAATTTGTTTTAGTATCTCATAAAATGTTTTATTTGAGATACGAAATAGATCTTAATTCTTTATGTGAGAAGAAAAACAACCGAGCATGCAAACCATCTGATGATAAGTAGTCGCCGCCCATAGACATCCACGTACAACCAAAAATATGACTGAAATCCTATTTGAGCCCCAACGTAGATATGTTGCTACTCCTGAGGACTAAGATGACCGCCTTACTTCAAAGTGTAGCCGGCAACCGCACCTCTCTAACCGAAACACAATATTTTATGGCGGATTATGATGGCGGCGATGGTGCCTCCCAGGTTGAACTATGGTTCTCCCACCTTCAAACCTCCACCTTCTGTGTTTAGGTCTATAGCAAAAAAATATTTATACAATTTTACTAAGCAATGATTAAAGATTTTTAATTACCAATATTTCTAGCCAGTTTCACGGAATAATGATAATTAAATTACATATTTTGGTATATATAAATACTTATCATTTTGATGCTAGTTTTGGCTTGCGGTTTTCGTGGTAATATTTTAAATGCGTAATATTTTATTTACTTGTACACCTACTCCGAATACAAATTATTTGGGTGTTAGTACTAATTTAGCAATATTAAAAAATATATATACCTTCTATATTTTATGATGTTAGGAAAGTACTGAGAGACTGTAGATAAAATACTAGCTACATAGACCCGTTGATAAAAAAATTAAGTCTTTTATTTTTGACACATTTTTAGTTATGAAATATATAGGTACTTTGACCTCCACTTTTGTTTAGTAGACTTTTCAAAAGGATATGATTTTCATTTCTGTTAAAAACTAGTTTCTTTTTTATAATAAATGAATGGCTATTTGGTTACTGATATCATTACGATACTGTTGGCTTGTTCATAACAATTTTGTTGTATTAATTGGACACAAAATCCATTATCTTGCGGCAGACCACGTGTAAATAAATCGTAATTATCTGTTATGTTACAAATTTGTTTAATTAAGGTGTTACCTACCGAAATGAAGTCGACGGTACCAGGAAAACATAACGGCCAATAACACGACAGTACAACCGCGAGCAAATCACGGCAACGCACCGATACCTAACAATTAGGTATAGCATTTCGAAAAAGGGTCCTTACTGCGTCAATCATGGGGTCCGGAGAGTGGCGACTTCATTATAATGAAAGAGAGGCACCGTTCGTCTCGTTCCCGCGTCAGTGTCGCGACGCGAGACCAATTTATATCCGTCGTGCCATTGGGCCGTGATTGCGGGAGCTCCTCCCCGCGTCGCATAGCAACGGGAGGGGGGTGCCCCCACTCCCACTCCCCCACCCCGGGTTATGGATCGCAATTTTCCTTTGAATTGGAAATCAGAGTTGGCCAGTCTCGTTAGCAGGCTCCCATCTTCGGGCAGATTTTTAGGAAGACGCTCCTTCCAGAATTGCGATTTCCGATGTTTATGCGAGCTCCCTTTCGGTCGTAAACGTAGTAATAATGTAGAGTCGGGCTTCGTTTCTGTTTGGGTTACGAAAGGATCTTTTATAGAAGTAACTCTTCTAATCTTTGACACAATAATCTTTTAATACAACATGTAGTATCTAAATACTTTAAACCACATTTTTGCGAACTGAAACTTTGAACATTTTGATATGGATGGAAAGTGACATGCCCAGGCTCAAATCCTGGATAGACGGCAACCCAAGTTCTAGATTTCAATTTGTTCTGGATTTAAGGGTATTTGTACTTTCGTGGGTTTCTTTTCCACTTATTGCGTTATTCCATTTGGCATTTTAATTTTGGTTTATGAAGGCAAAAACTTTAGTCTAGAGTAGTGACAACTAGAGTACTGGACCACGCTGTTCCAATACGTAAATTTAAGCATTAATACTTAGTTTGAGAAATAGTTCTCTCATTAACAAATCATACATAAACAAAGTTACGAAACACGGGTTACTCAAACAGAGTGCTTATGCGGGAATAGCGCATAAAATCACTAAGTGCGTAAAATCTTCGCTCGTTTTACGGCGTAATTACGTAAGACAGAGGCGGATGTGGGGGAAATTATTCTCACGGGCCCCGCGGGGTGTTTTGAGGTGCATTGTGGATTCCTTACTACGTAGTTTTTACATATGAGGAACGCGGAAATATCTGCGTGATGGAAGGAGGCTGTTTATAAGAACTTTGTTTTGTTGAAGTTTAGACTTGGTTTCAGGTTGTTTATCTACAGGCGACGGCAGCCATTTGTCGTTGGATGGACTAAATGTTCGTTAATAACTTCAATTTTATGGAATAGTCCAAAAATCATAAAATAAAGCAAAGCGACTCTCGCTACAGTTATTCGTTACTCAAACAGAGTGCTTATGCGGAAATAGCGCATAAAATCACTAAGTGCGTAAAATCTTCGCTCGTTTTACGGCGTAATTACGTAAGACAGAGGGGGATGTGGGTGTAATTATTCTCACGGGCCTCGCGGGGTGTTTTGAGGTACATTGCGGATTGCTTGTTACGTAGTTTTTAAATATGAGGAAAAGTAAGTGTATGCGTGATGGGTCAGATTTTATTTATTTATTTATTTTATGTTGTTTTATTTGTATGTGTATGTTCTGATGTTTATCTGAAGTGGTTTGAGCGATTTGTTTGTGTTTAAGTAATTTCTATATAGGGTTTGTGATTCGACGGCCACGGTTTTTGTATGGATTTTGTATGGTAAGTTTAATTAGGTATTCAGGGGGCTCATTGAGGCTACAGCTTGAGTATTTGTTTATATATCTAATGACATGAAATCTTTAAAATTCTTTTGTTTTTCATGATATTATGAAGCATTTCCATATCTTCTATATTTCTCATATCTAGGAACTAATATATTTTCCAATACACAACCTAAGTCTTCTTTATATTTTCTATTTTGAATATATTACATATTAACGACAATGAAAATCTTAAAACTAATCCTAATAAAAATCTAACCTAAACAATCTAAAGGCATTCCGTGCCCATGCGGCATTCCAAGAACGCATGCCTGCGTTGAATAACAATCGCAATTCTCTGCGCGAGATATGAACCAGCCTTTGTATTATTTATGTTTATTTACCCAAAATTATCTATAAACACAAAAAATACTCAACTGAAAATATTCCAAACACCTCAACTGGGATCGAACTCAGAACTCTACATGCTGGGATGACGATACTCAAATTACTAGAATATGTTAAATCTTCGCGACGGTTCCAGAACAATTACGGGGTGATATAGTCGAGAAGGGAGGCGTTAATTGTTCAAGAGTTCCCCTAGGTGCTTAAGGGTGTCGAGGGATCGCCGAGTTGAAGATCGACTGTTTATTGATTGTAGTGGCTGGATTGATTAATGTGAAAGTCTGTTATGTAGAGACAAGATATTTTGGTACTCCTAATTGATAGCGACTTCTGCGTTGTTTATTATGACGTAATAGTTTTTACCCGCGGCTTCGCTCGCGTTGAAGCCCTTAAATAAATATCAAATATCATTGCAGCGAGTAATAACTAACACAATAAACTGGTACCTCACAAATTGAAACAATTTTAGTATTGCTGATAAATGACAGAAGCACATAAAATAAAATATAAAAAAATTCAAGAGAACTGAATCTATAGTTAATAAGATAGTAGTTTGTAGGCTTTGAAGTTTCTAGATTTTCAACTTTTTGACAAACAATCTCGTCTGCCAAAAAAAAAACATTTAAATAAAAATTATCCTATGTCATTTTTAATACCTCTAGTAATATGTGTACAAAGATTCAAGGCGAGGGAAAAATCTAGTAATATATAATTTCCTATTAGTATAATTGAATTAAAATATAAGGAGTTGGAGATAATAAAATCTATTATAAGGTAGTACTAGTTATATCTGTCTATAGCATAGCTATCTCCGTCATGTACTGGATTCCTTTGCAGCCGTTTCATCCTAAAGGTTATTACCGTGTTATGGGGTGTAAAGTAAATGTTTCAGTTAGGTATAAGCAGTGTTCACAGATTTTTTATATTCCCTCGTAATCTGGTTCACTTTTCGACGTATCAGCTATCTAGGTTTCTGAAATCACTTCAATATCAACCCGTAAATCCCACTTCTGGGCAATGATCTTCTTCACATTGAAGATTTAGGTCATCAAACTCCACGGTGGCCTAGTCTGGTAGACTTACTTTTGAGATCTTTGTAAAAGTGTGATCAACCACTTGCGTCCCACTTCTGGGCACGGGTGACTCTTAAAGCAATGTTAGGTCTTAGAACCACACGCTAGTTAAGTTTAGTAGACTTTCCTTGCCTCTCAGATCTTTATAAAAGTATTATCAACTCATTAAGTCCCACTTCTGTGCACCAATCTTCCTTAGAATGAAGATTTAGGTCTTAGAAAACTATGCTAGCCAAGTCTAGTAGACTTCCACGCCTTTGAAATTTTTGTGTAAGTATTATCTACCCATTGCGACCTTTTTCTAAGCACGAGCGATTCTTAGAGCGAAGTTAGATCATAGAACGCCATGCTGACCAAGTCTAGTAGACTTCCCATATTTTTGAGATTTTTATGAATGTGTTATCAACTCCTTATTTTCCACTACTACGTATCGATCTTCCTCAGAGTGAAAATTTAGATCTTAGATCTCTATGCTAGCCGATAATTGGCACACATTTGAGATCATTATGAAAGTATTGTCAATTCATTAAGTCTCACTCTGAGCGGGAATATTCCTCAGAGTGAAAAAGAGAAAAGAAATTAGGTTTTATGCTACACTGGCCTAATCTAGTAGACTTCACACAGCTTTGAGATTCTTTTGAATTACTCCTCACGATACTTCACTTTCCTTGCAATGTTTTCCTTCATCTCTAAAGCAATTAATTAGTTTCAAATACACAATAATTTTGTTACACTGGTAAATAAATTTATATACAAGGATGAGGACGCAGTTTTATATTACTCACATATTTTGATTACTAACTAAAGTGTAAACAAAATTTTCTACGTGTTAAAGTACTTTATAGGGTTGCTTCTTAAGAACATAGGAGAATTACCGTCAAAACGTAACTTAACATAACGTACCTTTCTGGGTATTTCGCAGATTCCTTACCCGGACACTGCACTTACCGAAACGCAGGTGCAAGATTAAAAGTACAGTCATTAGGGATGGCTGCCCTGCACTTAGCTAGTCTGACACAGCTGCACCACATGCATGATACATAGTATATAGGTGCTTATCTTTATATATGTAATTCTTCTGTGCGTTTATATTGAACTACTAGGCAGCTGGACAGATTTTAATGATATCTCTGTCTGTCTTCAGTTGGATCCGAGAATGGTTTACAGTCACAATGAAATCCAAGGTGTGTAATATGATGTAAAGCTAATATTTTCATAGGCTAAGCTTATATTGCAGGCATAGATTTTCTAAAAAACTGAATTGCAGATTTTTGTTCAGTCTCATATAGAGTAAAATATTATGTAAACACTTAGAAGAGATGAGACTAATTGTTAGGAGAGAAACGCATCTACGATAGACATGACTTCAATTTTGTTTGAGGTATGTGGATATCTATCTAGTTGAACAAGAATCGAACATGGGAAGCTGACCATGGAACGGTGTACAAAACAAAGGACGAACTACTAATGAAATTAATAAGTGTGATCCAAAATCGAACTTGGAACGCTGACCATGGAACGGTTTGCATAACACAGAACTAAGTACTAACTAAATAAATACAATTGAACAAAAACTCTAATTGAAACGCTGACCATGGAACGGTGTACAAAACAAAGAACTAAGTACTAACTAAATTAATAAATGGGATCCAAAATCAAACTTGGAACGCTGACCATGGAGCAGTGTACAAAACACAGAACTAAATACTAACTAAATAATTACCATTGAATCAAAATTCGAACTTCGAACGCTAATCATAGAACGGTGTATAAAACACAGAAATAGTATTAAGTAAATAAATACATGTGATCCAAATTTGAAATTGGAACGCTGACCACGGAACGGTATTTAAAACACACAATTAAGTACTAACTGAACAAATATATGTAATCCAAAATCGAAATTGGAATGCTGACCATGGAACGGTGTACAAAATACAGAACTGAGTGCTAAAGAATTACATGTGATTTAAATTTGAAATTGGAATACTGACCATGGAACGGTGTGACCAACACAGTCCAGATCACAGATGTCATCTTACGATCGATCCAACCGTCACTGTCTGCGACTGTGAGGGAAGTTAATAATCAATGAGCATGTAAATGCCCTGGGTTTCCTCCCCATCTGCCCCGTTTT
Source organism: Phocides pigmalion okeechobee (assembly GCA_018251015.1). Classification (NCBI taxonomy): domain Eukaryota; kingdom Metazoa; phylum Arthropoda; class Insecta; order Lepidoptera; family Hesperiidae; genus Phocides; species Phocides pigmalion. Next base: position 2,187 of record DWON01004367.1, on the reverse strand, counting down.
TTATAAGCCACTGAATTATTTACGCGCTAGTCGCCTAAATTATTGTTATGGCTTCCCTACCTCCTCTTTTGGAAACGTGTCTTGATTTTGGTTTTATGAAATTTATGTTATGGGTTTTTATAATATGATTATCGTTTATAAAATGGAATAAAACTTTTATTTTCCTTTGATTCTTTATTATTTCTACTTCGTTTGCTTCTACCTTCGGTTTCGCTAGTACAAGAGTAGATATCATAATACATTCCAATATAGCATGAATCTGCTTTCTAATTTTTAACCATTATTTTATCTCCTTATGGTTGTAATTTTTAAAACTACTTTCTTAGTGCTTATTAACACTAGAAAAAGAATTTATTTCCAAATTTCACAATTCTAGGTTCATCGATTTCGGATGTACGATGTACGACTCTCCGGGTCTGTTACTTATCTTTTTATTTATGTATAACAAATAATTTGGAATAGTTTACATGTGGCAATCCCATTTTATAGGGTGACCGGGGAAGTGCCATTGCCGCCCTCATAATGTCGTCAAGCATTAGTTGTGTTTCTGGCTACGCTTTGAAGCGAAGCGACCATCTTGTCAGGAGTAGCAACGTATCTACGTTCGAGCTCAGATAGGATTTCAGTCATGTTTGTGATTGGACAAGCAAGTCTATGGGCCGCGACTACTAACGAGGTGGCTTGACTACTCGTTTGCTCTTCTCCTATAAAAAAAACTACTTAAAATACCTGTACATATCAGCAATTAAAAATCCTACTCACTCACTCACGTACTCACGATTAACGATTTTTTATTTTTAATTGCCGATATTTCAAACCAGTTGCATGTCTCGTGGTCATGGCGAAACTGTTTCGTTATGGTATATAACATAATTACACAGTGATATCGTTTACTTCTACTTTCTACAAAACACCCGTTACCTACTTTAATATCTCAACACCTATAAACAGACAACATCGTAAATACATCTAGCGAACCAGACTGTGTAATATATCGCAAAATCTTACCCCGGAAGCACTTTAAGTTGCGAGCGCTGTATATTTAATTCACGACGGCTAAAGAACGTCGCCATAAAAATCCGTCTGTGTGATACTGTGCAGATGAGGTACCCAGGGACGGATTTTGCGCGATAATTTAATTATATTAATGTCTGTTTTATTGCGAATCTCGAGTTTACTGCCCCGATAATGGGCTGTAATGATTTCGAAGACAATCTCGCTGATATTGGATGGATAGTGCTCGATTATAATTGGTTTAATGGCGGCCCTGTGATTATTAGCTTGTGTTATTACTTTCTATAATAGTTTTAGTGCGAATCGCTGTACGTAGGCGTTTATTTATTTGTCTATATATTTTAATGAACACTAGAGTAATTAAGCATATATCTCATGTTTGAAATACCCGATAACTAAGTATCGTGAACATTGTTTAGATAAATGAAAAAAAAATATATATATATACATATATAATAACTAACTTTATTTCCTTTTGTACTAAATTTTAAATTGTGTAAACTACTACGTTCTGGGAGAAATAAAAGGCTTTTTTTATTTTATTTATTATATAAGAAATCATAATAAAATCTATTGTTACATTTGAAGGTGGGAAATGTATAGTTCGATCGGGGGGGTACCATCGCCACCCTCATAAGCCACTGTAAACCAATAGTTGTGTTTCAGTTGGAGAGGTGTGGTTGTCTGCTACAATTTCAGACGAGGCAACCATCTTAGACCTCAAGAATAGCAACGTATCTACGTTTGAGCGCAGATAGGATTTCAGTCGTGTTTGTGGTTGTACGTCTATGGGTTGTAACTACTTAACATCAGGTAGTTTGCATGCTGGTTTGCTACTCTTTACACATTAAAAAAGGCGAATAACGTCAAAAATAACGTTACAGTGTCACTGTTACAAGTTACGAAATATCAACGTTCCAGAGTAACCTAAGGTCTATGAAAAACCACTTGTTCCTTCATCATAAGAGTCTTCTTTCGTCACGGTAAGTATCTCAGTTACACACTGTTATTGGTGTGATAATTACTACGGAGAGAAGATTAGCATGGCCCCTGCGCAAGGATGACACGCAAAATCGTGAAGCGTTCGACATTTTTTGTCCCTGTAGCGCGGGACTAGAATAGCGCTACGGTATCTCCTGCCTGTCGTAAGAGGCGACTAAAAGGAGGACGCTT
>DWON01004366.1:0-16364 GCA_018251015.1 Phocides pigmalion okeechobee | reverse complement strand
GTTCTATTTGAGATTGGACGTGGTTGTCCATGGACTGCAGTGACCACTTAACATCAGGTGGCCTGCATGCCCGTTTCGTACTCTTTCATAATAAATATATATATGTATGTATGTATATTTATATCAACCAGTGTTATAAAATTTATGTTGGAAGTACCAATAGATAGGACTTTTGACTTTTTTGAGGTTGTATATAGATACAGATGTCTGTGGGATGCACCAAATACTTAACATTAGATAACCTGCGTGCTCGTTTGCTACTGTTTTTTATTATAAACAAAATATGTAGGTGTCTCAAGAGAGGTGTCGTCGCGAGATCGAGCAGTCGAAGCGGCCGCGGCTGGCGCCTTCGCCCCCGCCCCGAGAGGACCACACAGGTGACATCAAGCATGCCAAGTGTAAGCGCCCTGGTAAGACTGGCTAACAGCATGACCTATGTTTGCGTTTTTGAATACCAGATGGCGCTGAGAGGTGGGAAAATTAAAAATATTTTTTTATAGAATTTTCATTTGTATCTACATTTTTTTTTATAAGTTTTCAGTTATATGTTAAAAAAAAAAATTTTTTTTTTTATTTCAACCATTTTCTCACCTCCCAGCAATTTTAGGTTTTTATTTGAATTACTACAAAAATGCTTAATACAAACGAGATATAAGAGTTAGTATATTTTTGGAAGACTAAGAATCAGTTTATTCGGAAAAATTGCAATTTTCACGATGTAACAACAGAAATATGTGAAAATTTCACAAATTTATACAATTGACACAATTTTTCTATTCAAAAAATAATACTATTTCATTACAAATTAATTAAATGTTGTTAGTATTAATATTATGAATAGATATTTAGAAATTGATACCATTCTTTTATAGTTATTTACGAATCTTTTTCTTTTAAATATGTTAAAAAATAGTGCGTTCTCAATTCGGCTGAATGCGTTTGCTATTTAATTTGATATGTATATTGTATGCATATGATATTACAAAGGAAAACTCTGTAGAAATTGAGTCAAATTTATGATTATAACAAGGATTTTGTTTTAGAAAGTTTAATTTTTTTATAGACATCAATGAATCAAGTGAAGTTGATCTTCAAGGTGAGATATATTGTTATAATTAATCTAAGGTGTAGGGAATTATATATTTTATTCATTTACCTATATACCATATTATTTTACCGCAATGTCTACTCTCAATGTTGTTACAATCGAAATTATGTCACATATTTAAGGAGTAAATTAATTATTATGTATTTCAAGTACTTGAAACGTTTTCAAATTTATTTTTCACAAAAAAATATGCTATTAAATGAAGCTGTGTACAAGAAAGTTTTGTACATTTTCTGTAATTAATGATCATTGTTATTGCAAGAGTAGTCATTGCATTCTAGTTGTTAGTGTGCCTTAATTAGAAATATTCCGTATGTGTTTTAGCACCGTGTGTAGTGTAGTTTTGTTCGGTATGAATGCTTGGTGTGTTTGCACTGTTTACAATTTATATTTGTGTTTTGAATACAGTAGACAAGTGTTATAGAAATTAACATTTTCCCTGCGGGGTATAACACTGATGTCTATTGCGCGGCGCAATGCGCTTGCGGCTTGTACACGCCTGTGTTGTACGTACAAATTTGTAAACATTACGGGCGGACACAAGCGCTGTGTTTACGTCGGCGCTGCAAGACTGGGGGCGGATGTTACGTCTTTGTATTCGTAGATACACAGATGCTAAAAATACAATATTTCAGTGCATTGTCAGCGCTTTTTCAGTCTAGACAAATATGCTCCAGTTTAGTGCCGCCTCCCGCTGACCCAATCTATTAAATGAGCGCCGCAGTGAAAGTGTTAATTATTCCTTTTCTTTTTAAAGTAGAAGTAGCAAAAGAACAGGCAGTCTAACTGATGGTATGTCCTCGCTGCCACCCGTAGCCAACTACATGAAGAACAACCGTTTGACTTGAAATCGATTACAGATGCGTTGCTACTCTTAAGGAATAGGACCACCTGGTCACCTCATTTTTAAATAACCTGTCAACCACACCTTTGTGCCGAAACGCAAATAAGCTTCACGTTAGAAATAGGTGAGGCAATGGCAATGCATTACGGGTAATGCTTAATCACATTTTTCACTTCAGTATTTTTTACGTAGGAGAAAGTATTTTACTTTTTTTTTCATTGTCTGATCTCTTGGTCGTGTTTAACGACCTTGAGTGATAAACTAGTAGTTGTGGGTTTGATTATCTTCCAGAACATTATGTGTTGACCACCATGAGTTGTTCTTCTGAATATTAAAAAATATTAAATTAATAAAATTATCTAGTTAAGTATGTATTTAGACATATATGTATGTTTATCAGTGTCTAGTCACCATAGCTCTCTTGTAGTTTGGGTTTAGATTGCCGTGTGTTGTTCCAAGATGTTATTAATTTTTTCTAAAAGATTTGTATCCGCTGAATCCGGTTTTATCCCCACCCCTCTACCACTTGATAATAAGCTAATATGTTTTACTATGTACCAGAAGGTCACGATTAACGATTTTTGATTGCCGATATTTCGAACCAGTTGCATGGCGCGTGGTCACGGCTAAGCACCGTGTTTATCCGGTACCGTGCCCGGGTAATCGTAACTATCCAGAATATAGTAAAATGTATACATTCCGGGATAATATTACTTCATAAGAAGCTAATATGGTCAAAAAATTTTATGTTAGCCAGCTCCAGAATTTTCCATTTTTTTTTATATATTATTGTATGTGTGTGTTTTGAGTAAATATTAATTTGAGATTGGGTAATAAAATTTATATATGTATTTTATTGACTTGGGTTTACGAAAGGTGAGAGAGACATGGTTTTGGGAAGTAATTTTATAAAAAATAATGTGTTTTTTAATAAAACCAATATTCTTGTGAAAAAGAACTGAAAATATTTCAAAATTGAACCTTTTAAATATATATGTTATTACACACACCAATAAAAGCTTATTTAAAAAAACATTGTATTATTTTGAGTTACTAAAGTCATTTCGTCGTAACTATTTTATTACCTAAAGTTATTTTATGATTTTTTTTGTAAATCTTACTTACTTATTGAATTTTTAATATTTATTGTAATTTGACTAACAGAAGCTCCGGCGTCGTCAATCGAAGTATACGTGTCGGCTGTCTCCTCGCCATCACGCTTCTGGGTCCAGTTCGTGGGACCCCAAGTGGCTCAGCTGGACGAGCTGGTCTCCTACATGACGGAGTATTACGGAAACAAAGAGAACAGAAGCGCACATGCTGTAAGTACAAATCTAGTTTGCGTATTTTTTTTCTACAATCTACTATTTTTTTCGTTATAAGGCTTTTGTTCTATTTATACAAATCTGTATGGATTACGGGCGAACACAAGTGCTTTATTTACGTTGGAGCTACAAGACTGTGAGTGGAAACAACGTCTGTGTATTCATAAATGCTACACGGATGCTGGAAAATACAACATTTCTCTGAATCGTCAGCGTATCAGTCAGAGTCAGTCAGTCTAGAGAAAACGGCTCCAGGTTAATGCCGCTTCCCGTAATCCTGAGTCGATCTATTTTATGAGAACCGCAGTGAGTGTTAAACACTTTTTGCATTGCCACGGACCACCAAGCATTTGGTAGTATATTTAATTTGTAGTTTACTAGCATTAACCTACGGCTTTGTCGAAATATAACCTTATCTGCCTACGGCTAACTGAATAGCAATATGTGATAGATATATCTTTCTATGTGAGAACAGTAGGCGTCGACCAGGCAGGTCAACTGATGTTAAATAGTCGCTACAGTCCATGTGCGTCTACATTAGAATTTATGTAATAGAATTGATTTTATTTATCACATTTACAGTGTTTGGATTGCGATTAAATTTTATACGGTATTTATCATACGGTGTTGCAGCTGAGGCACGTGGCGGTGGGGCAGGTGGTGGCGGCCGTGTTCCGGCACGACGGGCGCTGGTACCGCGCGCGCGTGCACGACTTGCGGCCCAACGAGTTCGACGCCACGCAGCAGGTGACGCACGCATGCACGCACTCGCATAGACATGCACGCTCACATACACATACACACTAACTAACGCGCACAATTATACATATATAGGCTCATGAACACACACGGATACACACTATTCGAGGCGAGCATGTTAGTCCTCAAGAGTAGGAACGCATCCGCGTCCATCCTTAAATAGAACTTCAGTTCTGTTTGAGATTGGATGTGGTTGTCCATGGGCTGCAGTGACCACTTAACATCAGATGGCTTGCATGCCCGTTTCTTACTCTATCACAATAAAAAAAAATCATTATCGGACGAAGACGCGGGCACAATGACTTAAATAAAATTTTTAAATTCCGCGATAATGTGATTGCATATTAATAAGTATACAATCATAAAATGCCATTTCAGATTGAGAAAATCCAGTACAATGCAAACCACGTGCGAGTCAAGTTTATAGACGTAATAAAAAAACTAAAAAACACGGTTTTATAAAAAAAGCTATAAATAAGAGAAATATAATTGCAATTAATAAAAAAAGGTTGGGGTGCATGGTGACTGGAAAAGAACCCCATATGTCTTTTTCATTGCAATATATTTTTATAAAAGCATGTTTTTATTTTTTTTAACTATTATGTATTTGCATTCTAATCGTTACTTGATTCGTGCGCAAAGTTTCAAATTAATCAGACTTCTTGAAATTGGTGAAAATTATGCTCAAAGAATCCGTTACACACACACACACACACACACACACGCACACACACTTGCATACATACAAGCCAAGCCAATAAAATCGTGTTAAAAATGAACAGGTTTGTTGTCTCGACCGACCAGGTTCTGGGTAAATTGCTAGAATGGGTGTAACAAGCAATTTCCTATATTAAGGTATGTATGACACTGCGCTAACTAAATGAAACTTCATGTCGCGATATGCAATTTTAAATTTGAATAAATTAGATCAAATCTCATTATTTACACAAATTATAATTAACCTAAATAGAACGTGGAATATAAAGGTGGGAGAACTGTAGTTCGACCGGGGAGGTACCACCGCCATCCTCCGCCGTAAAGCATTATTTGTGTTTCGGTTGGAGAGGTGGTCGCCGACTACACTTTGAAGCGAGGCGACCTTAGTCTTCAGGAGTAGCAACGAGTCTACGTTCGAGCTCAGATAGGATTTCGGTCGTGTTTGCAGTTTTACGTGGATGTTTATGAGTTGCGACTATCTAACATCAGGTGGTTTGCACGCCCGATTGCTACTCTCCTCACATAAAAAAAATCAACGCTGTACTAGACCAAAGCTGTTACACGCATTGGCTCCAATCAAACCATAAAAGCAGTGACGGATACAACTGGTTCCGCTAGATATCCACTCTATACTCAGCGTAGATGCTTTCTACATATAATTGTTGCGAATTATCCGTAATTACACTTGTTTCCATTACTCTCAGTGCTGTTTTGCTGGAATATATTTTCGCGCGCTCTCTATTCACTGATCAGAGTGGAATTTTAATACTACACCCGTTTTCCTATACGTTTGAGGTTTATGATTTCAATAATGGAAGAAAGGCGTTTATTTTCCCGGGAACAAATAATAAGTACACGCTGTAAAACGATTGTAATCTTTACATAGCGAAACTGCGATGGCGGGGGACACTGTTGACAAATATTAATGGTAGAAAATCGATCTACCCTGCGTCAATTAGTTTTACTTTTTTAGGTTCTATATCACGACAAAGCCACCGCAGTTCGCCGTGACCACGAGCCGTGCAACTTGTTCGAAATATCGAAAATCAAAAATCGTCAATCATGATTACCGGGCACATAATAAAATGTGTAGATTCCGCGATAATATAAATTTAAAATCACATGGTACCTCCCCTGTTGAACCTTGTAGTTATCAAATTAAACCGGAATCCAACATTAACTGTATTGCAAACATTTAGAATACCGTGCGCTAAAAACGCCACGTGGAACTGATATGGGACACGCAAACGCGGCCTTGACTTTGTAATTCTTACATGGAAATGTGCATGACCGTTGTTAAAAGCATTTGATTTCCTTTTGTAATAATCTTATAATTTATTCATTTGAATAATTTTAAAGAAGTTCAAACAAACGTTATAATACTCGTATATTTAAATGTTAAATAAAAAAAATAAAATCGTTTTTAAACTAATAGCATCACGGAATCTATACATAGTATTATATATTTCGGAAGGTGGGAAAATCACAGTTCGACCAGGGAGGTACCACCGCCGCCCTCATAATCCGCCGTAAAGCATTACTCGTGTTTCGGTTGGAGAGGTGCGGTAGACGGCTACAATTTGAAGCGAAGCGACCATTTAGTCCTAAGGAACAGCAACGCATCTACGTTCGAGCTTAGATAGGATTCTGGACGTGTTTGGAACCGTACGTGGATGTCCATGGGCTACTTACATCTGGTAGTTACTAGACTACTTAACATCTGGTAGTTCGCATGCTTGTATATTTCTCTTGTCACATAAAAAAAACGATTTCAAACTAACAACATAGCGGAATCTATACATTATGTTGTATAACGGGTTCTTACGATTAACCTACTTCTTATACATTTCGGTATGACTTAAGTCCCGACATTTCGTAACATCACGTTTTTTCCGAATACGTTCAATCTCGTAATATAGATTTTAATCTAATATCATCGCTGAATCTGTATCATCACGGAATCACGTTAATCGTGATTACCCGTTATATAGCTTAATGAAAACGTAATAGTATAAGAAGATATAACTTGATGACTACTGGTGTCAAGAGGGCTAGTTCATATCTCAGGCAGAGTTGCGTTCGCTTTTCGGTGCGGGAATGTGGGCAGTGTTCTTGCACCATGCCACAGCCATTAGGGCACGGACTACCTATTTAATAATTTTTGGTACTCGGACCACACGGATCAAATATTTCAGAGTCAAGCGAAATAAACGTGTAATCACTAAAATATTCCAATTTTCTTAAACGATTATATATTCTTTCAAATATATATAAGTCTAATTATATGTTGTATTATATTGATAGCCCTCATAATCTATTACAATTACTATGTTAATTCTAGGTATGTAAATAAGTAATTTGTTATTTTAAGTGATCTTAAGATGGCCAAGAAGCGAGGAAAACGTAGATAGATTTCATTAGCTAGAGGAAGTGCATTGTCGCGAATGACGGCATGATTTATACTGGGCACGTTTACATTGTAAAGTTGCGGTGACATTGTTGTTCCTTGTGAGACCCAGTTTTCTTTAACGATACTCTAATTCAAAAATACACTTTAATTACAATAACGAAAAATATTCTCACTTACGAAATTATTATTATTAATATTCACTCTGAATGGTTCATTTCGTATGAAACGCGTGATGCCGTGGTTTGATACGCAGAAAATTCAAGGTTCAATCCCGGCCAAGCCGATATCAGCATTATGAATGAAGGTTCCTTTTTTGAGACGGAGTTTTTTATGTATTGCTTTAAGAGAACCCAGACAGTCATCAAGTTCGAAAAACAGATAGATTACATTAGTTGAAGGAAGTGTATTGCCGCGAATGACGCCATGAATTATACTAGGCACGTCTACGTTGTAAAGTTGCGGTGATATTGTTGTTCCTTGTGAGACCCAATTTTCTTTAATAACACTCTAAATGTTTTTTATCGATCAACCCACGTGTCGCCGTGTTGTGACACTTAGAAGATTCCGGGCTCAATTTCTGGTCACGCGTACGTTCGTGTATGTATTATTTTAGATAAACTCAAGATAGTCGTCAAGTGTATTCGTTTTGGCATTTATTACAACAATTTTGCTTAAACAGTGACATTAAGTACTTTAAGAGCTAATCTTAAAGTTATTATATTAAGTATATTACTATTATTGACTTTTAATACAGTAAAACAAAATATTTTTATTCAAAGTAGATTCTTTACAGAATTTTTTTGAACGTCAATAAACTACCACCGACTCGTAAGATGTTTCGTTTTGGAGAAGAGGCAGCGAAAGAAAGTCCGAAACACACTTACTTTCAGTAAACATAAAGACCTTTGAAATAGTTTGTTTAATTCTAAAACATATCGGAACGCATTAGCATATTGTGGAAGGAAATCCCTAGACAGGAAGTGGCCGTTTAATAATTCTAAGTGTATCCACGCTAACGGGGACACTTGCTGGGGATATTCGTTGCACGCTGCCCTTGGCCTCCGCGCAACCGTGGGGTATAAACTGCATTGAATTCTTTACTGATTTGATCTGTTTTGATTTGATTTACTGGTACCCGGCAAATCAAATAAAATCATTTATTCCATTATTAAGCAGTGATTACGTATTTGTTACTTTTGGTTTTGAAATCGTGGGTTCCGAATGCCAAAAACTTTTTAAAGAATTAGTCCCGCGTTTGAACCACGCTGGTGATAAGAGGGCTGGTTCATATGAATTGCGATTGCTATTCAACTCAGAAATGCGGCTAGCGCTTTTGGCACCATGTCGCATGGACACGGATTCCATTGAGATTGTTTAGGTTAGGTTTTTATTATAATTCATTTTAAGATTTTCATTATTGTAATTAAAATTTAAACAGAATGGTCTGTACAATTAAAAGAGTAAAAATAGTTCATTGTTCAAATCTAAATGTAAATTATATTTCATTTTAAGGTATTTATATACACTTCTGAATGTCAAAGTTTCAATCTAATATCAGTTCATCGGCTTTGAGTGCCTTTGGTTAAGGTTGGTCGGGAAAAAAAGCTGTCAAAAAATGTAAGGCACAGGGTTATAATTATTATTAATCATATATTATAAAGTAACCCAATCATAATACGGATTAAAACTAATCATAATAAAAGCCCAACCTAAACATTCTAAAAGGATTCTAAAACGTTCATGGTGCCAAGAAAGCTGGCCACATCTGTAAGTTCTTAAAAAGAATCATAACATAAATTCAAATTCAAATATTTCATTTTGCTAGAACATGGATACATAATATGATGTCGGTTCTAAAGGTATATAGGTTCTCCAAGTTTCACGTAGATAGATCGTTTTTATGTGAGAAGAGCAAACTAGCAAGCAAACCATCTGATGTTAAGTAGTCGCAACCAATAGACATCCACAAAACGGCTGAAATCCTATCTGAGCTCGAACGTAGATACGTTGCTACCCTTAAGGACGAAGATGGCCGCCTCGCTTCAAAGTGTAGCCGGCAACCGCATCTCACCAACCAAAACACAGGTAATGCTTTACGGCGGATTACGACGGTACCTCCTCGATCGAACTTTGGATCTCCTACCTTTAAAAAATAGTGATAAAATTATTGGAATATCTAAAAATATCTACTCTAAAATGGTTTTGTGGAATGAGTTGATTATGAATCCGGTACATGAGATAATTACTGGAGTAATTATAACAATATCTACTTTCCATTGTGTCTTAAAATTAATAGAAAGCTCTCTATATTTTGTCAGTTTATTCAAATACGTTGTTTGTAAATTATATATGTTATTATTACGTGTGGCAACGTCTACGAGATAAATCGTTTGATTTTCCTTATCATGAAGCCTTATATCAGGTTTATTGCAGTATATAGTCTTTATATAACTAGCGACCCGGCCCAGCTTCGCTCGGGTAATTCCGGTTATTACTAAATTGCAAAAGCTAATAATTAAAAACATTCATTCTGAACGACGACTGAATTGCTATATTGCATTTACCTATTTAATTTCTCCCCCAATTTATTAAAAACCTAACTTATTATGCACCAAAACCTTCCTCAGGAATCATTCTTCCTGTTGTTGAAAACTGTGAGAAAGTCTATGCAGTACTTTTTGAATTTATCACGAACAAACAGACAAATAGACGCAACGAGGGACTTAGTTTTATAATATTTAGAGAACAGATAATTGCTCTGTCCCACTAGAGTCTTTACTTGACAATCTAAAATTATTTAGGGAGAGTATTTACAATATGAAATTTTAGCAATTAATTCGTGTTTGTTATCTGAATATTGGTGCAATGAATATTACCAGATCGTGTACTTTAGTGATTTTATAATGGAAGTTTCGAAAATCCGCTCTGGTCTGTAGACACTGGACAATAGAACGTTGCAAATCATTTTCATTGTTGCGAAATATGATCGCAAAAAATGTGACGGTGGGTCACAGTAATTTTCTCACGGAATCATCGAAACTTGATCTAAATGTATAAGCAGTATTCTTGGAAAGATCTTTTCTGAAATTGAACGCTGGACGAGCGTGGAACTATGGGCTGATAATTGTTAGAAAAACTATTCTACCGGAGAGGTACTACCCTCATAATCCGCAATGAAGCAATTTTTGTTTTTTTTTTTTAATTAGAGAAGTGATGCCTACACTAGGCTCGCCTCGCTGGCAAGTGTAGCCTACAGTATTATTCCTCAGTGGGAAAGTATGTCTAAACGAACTCAGATATGACCGGAGTTTAGTCCTGGTTGCGGTTGGATATGGATGCTACTGCTACTGCAGCCACTACTTAACATCAAATGTCCTTCTCACATAAATACCCCGGAGCGTTGCCACTCCTGAGAACTGAGTAGTTATTTTTAGGTGTAAGTCAATTGCTTCATGTTAGAAATGGATCCGCGGGCACTATCTCCTCTAAGGAATAAGGTTTTACGAAAGGGAAAAAAGAAACTTTCATGATATGCCACAATGACATTTACTGTCAACCATATTTTCTACATAACTTAAAGGTTGACTCACAGTAGGCTTCTAGGTAATGCCAAAGCCTACACGACTTATAGTCTCCGGACTTTTTGTACCATTGATGTTATTTTAAAGTCTTAAATAAATAAATAAACAACGATCAATAATGTTCTACGTCACGTAATGTTTTAACAAGTCACCGTTGTGCCAAGAGGGCTGATTCATATCTTAAGTAGAGATTTTCTTTCGCTATTCCACTCAGGAATGCTGTTACCGTTCTTGGCACCATGCCACAGGACAGGAAGGAATGTCGCCAGTGTTCAAATTCAAAATCAAATATTTTTATTCCATTATAAGGTATTTAAATACACTTATGAAAGTCAAGGATACAATGTACAATCTGTACATCGGCTTTGAGCACCTGTTGGCTGATGTTGACCGGGAGAAAAAAGACGGCAGAAAACAACTCTCGGCACTCTTTTTTATTCTTGGCACCAGCTGCCGGAGATTGTATAGAGCAGACTTTTATTAAAACTAAGTTTAGTCTAAAGCAGATATAAAATATTAATTGTTACATTTAGATTAATGGACTATGTACATATACAAAACAGAATGTATGTCTTTCCGTGAAGTTCATCAGAAAAACTAGTAATTCCAGTTGGTAGTAGAAAGTTCACTTAGAAAGCTAGGTCTGGCTTGTCGTTAGATTGTTTATGTTAGTTCTTATTGCTGTACTTAACCCCTGGGTTACTAGGACAAGGCTCAGATCAGCTGGGCGTTTATGTGCAGAAGGAGGGTAATGTTTCTCGTTTCGCAGCCTTTCGTTTTTCACTGGAGCTAATCGCCTTTAAATGGAAATATGAAATAAGTAAGGTTGTGTAGGTTAGGCTTATTATTACGCCTAAGGTATTCCATGTTGGATTTGTAATTATTAAGTATATTCTGGAACTTTTTGTTTAGTTTGTTCAGGTTAAGCTTTTATTATAATTATTTTTATAGTAACCAATGATAGATTGGTAATAAATTGTTTTTTGGGCGAATGAAAACAATGGTATTATACCACAGGCCGTATTCTCAGTAGTGGCCGAATATTTGTGCATTTCTAAGCTATTATACTTTTAGTGATTCGGACCTATTCGGCAGAATATTGTCAAAGTAGTCGAAAAGTCCGAAAATACTAAATAGTAAATACTGATACTAAAATAGTGACCGAATATTTCTGGTATCTCTAAGGTTAACGGCTGTTAGGTCCTAAGTAAAAATTGCGGACTATTCGACCGAATAGAAAAAGAGTGTTCATGCCGGATACCAAATATTGCCGAATGTTGATGGCATCTAAACAAATCCCTTGATAATAAACACAAGATGTTGTATGACTCATCGATTGAACAGGTTACTTGTATTACAACATTTTGATAAATTATTTAATGACCAGCGGAGCTTAATAGTTGTTTTTAGAGTTGCCCGATGATATCACGATGTGCCTATTTTATACAAACATAAATAATTAAGTTATTATTAAAACTTCTTCGCAACAATCCGGTACAACCATGTATAATGGAAAATTCAATGCTTGTATTACATAGATAGGAAAATTTGGAGAGTAAAAATATACTTCAATAAGTTTATATAGTAATATTAGCCATACTAATATTATATATGTGAATGTAATTTTGTTTGTTTCGCTTTCATGGCAAAACTACTCAACCAATTATCAAGAAACTTTGTACACATATTCTTAGAGGTATTAAAAAGGACATAGGGTAATTTTTATTTAAAAAAAAATAAAAAATATAATTTGGCAGACATGATTGTTTAGCAAGTTTAAAGCCTTCAAATTAATATTTTATTGACTAAAGCTTCAGCTGTCTTGAATTTTTGTATATTACATATTATTTTGTTGTGTCACTTATAAGCATTACTATTATTATTAAAAAAAATGTGGTTAAGTTAGGTGTAAACAAAGGTTTAAAGCGAGCGAGGCTGCGGGTAAAACCTAGTAATATATAACATGTACGTAATACGACCAATGCGTGATTCGCACCAAAACGGAATGTCATCAGGGTAAGTTGACGCGACGGTTAGCCGCTGAGCCCGCTGACAGAAAGGTTAGTCGTAGTAGTTACTGAAAAAACATAGGTAAAATAATAGCAATATTTCGTAGCCGTACCAATAAGTAGCTCGATACTCAATACACAATTATTTTCTGCAGTCACGATTTTCAACGATTTTCTAAATATTATAAAGCATGGTTCCCGTCGCGTCTGTCTATCTGTTCGTGTACGTGTTCAATAACTGTTTTATTAATGTGATTTCTTTTTATTTATTTATTTTATTATTATAAATCTAAATATTTAATTAAAAACCTGTAATACAATATTTCAAGTCTAAACTATATTTATTTATTTATCTTAATTTAACATATATTTACAATGATGAAAATCTTAAAACTAATTATAATAAAAACCTAACCTAAATAATCTAATAATCTAAAGAGCGGAACCATGCGGCATGGTTCCACGAATACTAGCTGGATTCCCGCGTTGAATAGCACTCGCAATTCTCTGCGCGAGAAATGAACCAGTCTTCCTGTCACCGGCGGCGGCGATCAAATTTAATATATATTAAATATTCATTTTTCCATGTAACAAACACAACACTAACTGTATCTTTACGCTATTTGTAATATCGGCAATTAAAAAGCATTAATCCTGAGAACCCGTTATATAGTAAAATGGTTAAAATTAATGAACAAATGAACGAATAACCGAATGAAGTAATGAACGAATTGATGAATGAATTAATGGCTGAACTTACAAGGGAATAAACAAAATTATTATGTTTGATCGTATGAGCTAATGAACGTATGAACAAAGAAACGAGTAAACGAATTAGACAAAGAACGAATGAAAGAATGATCAAATGTATAAATGAAAATATCGAACGAATGAAACAAAAAAAAATGATCGTATTAACGAATGAACGAACGGACGAACTTTTGAAAGCACGAACAAACGAATATATTAATGAATGAACCAACTTTGATTTTTGATTTAATTTGAATTTGAAATTAATGAATGAATAAATAAATATTTATGACCTTAAGATAGAGTAGATACTTATGACCAATTTAATGCAAATATAGGTTTGGCATTCAAAAAGCAAAGCCGCAGGTTACCGCTAGTGAGAAACATGAAGTTATTCCCGTGGTATTATAATCATACCTTTAGCATTTTGCAACGTGTATGCATTTTAATGTTATATGCTTAGGCAACATTTTAAGTATACTGATAATCTCGTGTCCTTGCAGCGACGAGTAAATTCTAATATAATATTATATTTAATTGTAAGGTATTTACATACACTTAAGGAACGTCAAGGGTACAATGTAAAATCAATAGGTACATCTTTCAGTGCCCTGATGGCTAACGTTGACTGAGAGAAAAAAGCTGGCGGAAATACCAATAATATTCTCATTATAACATAAGCTTGTCGTTTCTGCAATTAGCAGCTCTATTTTCTCTAAATATTATAAAACAATCCCGTCGCGTCTGTCTGTCTGTTCATGATAAACTCGAAAAGTACTGGACGGATTTTCTGTTTTCAACAACTAGAGTAATTCCTGAGGCAGGTTTTGGTGCATAATAAGTTTAGTTTTTATGTAAAATTGACGAGAAATTAAATAATTAAATTTCAGTATAGTAATTCAGTCGTCGTTCGAAATAGATGTTTGTAATTGTTAGTTTTTGCAACTAGGTAATGACTGGATGAATGTATGAACGAAAAATAATGTAAGTAAATACAAACATATAATCATATAATATATAACTAATTTAAATAAAAACATAACCTAAACAATCTAAAGGGAGTCCGTGCCCATGCGGCATGATAGCAATAGCAAAATAATACAAACTATATTATCCGGGTCGCTAGTATTTATATATTTTACATTTTACTATGTACCAGGTACTGATGATTAACGATTTTTAATGGCTGATATTTCGAACCAGTTGCATGGGACGTGGTCACCACTAAACTCAGTTTAGTGGTCAGCTGGTCGTTCGTAGTGACGTGTACTTAATGAGTACCCATCACAGCAAATTATGTGTGTCATAATTACATTACTGCCGTCAGAAATATTTTGATAACTACACTTTTTCACATTGGAAAACTAGTAAATAAACGTGCAAGCCTTATGATTTTAAATGGTCACTGCATCCCATGGAAAGAAGACTAAATTCCTGCTTGACGTCACGCAGATGTGTTGTCGCTCCTGAGAACTGAGACGGTAACCTCTCTTGTAAGTGTACCCGGCAACCATAACTCTAACCCAACAAAACAAGGTGGCATAAACACTAGCTGTCCCGCTTGTAGCTTCGCTTTCCACCCCGCTCACTTCCCTGTTTCCCATTCCGCTTTCTGACACACTTTTGGCTCCGCTTTCCGCTCGTCTTTCCGCTCCGTATCAAGCCTCACGTCCCGCCATGCTTCCCACCCCGCTTCTGCCCCGCTTACCGCTCGGTGTTCATAACCTATACCACTCGGTGAAGCATCAAAGAACGTACGATATAATATTTTATTTTTCAACCGCAACGAATATAAATAAATGATATTACGGCCAGGATTGAACATTTTTACACCGCAAATTGAATCGCAGTAACATTGCCAAATGTACGCCTTGTCGATAGGGTTGGCACTCGGAAAAAATATACTATTAAATAAAAATAACTTTAGACAAATGCTACAACGTTATTATATCAATAAATGACGTAAACATCGTATTAAGTGAACAAATAAACCACGTTCAATGACAACTAATCTAACTAATAATCAATGATGGCTGATGAATTACTTAATAACGTGACCTGCAAGCTCGTTTGATATTCTATCAACATTTTTTTATTCTCACATAAAATTAATTCAAAAAATTATGTAACAAGAGTTGCAAACGACCATGCAAACCACCTGATGTTAAGTAGTCGCAGCCCATAGACATCCATGTACAACTACAAACACGACCGAAATCCTATCTGAGCTCAGGCGATACTTTGCTACTCCTGAGGACCAAGATGGTCACCTTGCTTCAAAGTGTAGCCGGCAACCGCACCTCTCTAACCGAAACACCAGTAATGCTTTACGGCGGATTATGAGGGCGGCGGGGACACGTCCCTAGTCTAACTATAATTCTCCCACCTTCCATAAACCTAAAAAGGCCTTTATCCAGTGGTCACACCTCACGATGAGATAAACGTGTGTTAGCAACCCTACAGCGGCCCATACATTACCATCGATAGTAAATGGGAATATGAAATTCATAAACAGATACGTCGAGTGGTGCGATAACGAATATTAACTATACTTTCTTGCGTAAATCATCCGAACGCTCACAGCTAACGGATTATGTAACACAAGAACGAATGAGCAAGAGAAAACTGGACAATTTCGAGTTGAACTTATATACGAAGGTTCCATTTACGATAATTTTTCAAGGTCAACTATAGTTCGAACGGAGAGGTACCACCGCCGTCTTCATAACCTACCGTAAAGCATTGTAAAGTTGTATTTCGGTTAGTGAGGTGCGGTTGCCGGCTACACTTTGAAGCGAGGCGACCATCTTAGTCTTCAGGAGTAGCAACGCATCTACGTTCTTGCTCAGATAAGATTTCGG
>DWON01004365.1:0-16367 GCA_018251015.1 Phocides pigmalion okeechobee | reverse complement strand
TCCATCCTTAAATAGAACTTCTGTTCTGTTTGAGATTGGACGTGGTTGTCCATGGGCTGCAGTGACCACTTAACATCGGGTGGCCTGCATGCTCGTTTTTTACTCTTTCATAATAATAAAAAAGAACAATAAAAAATCCAAAGTTTTTGATGATTTTGATGATGATGATTTTTGACAAGATTCCAAACACTGAATTGGATCTGTAATTTACAAAGTTAATTTCTTCTTTATAATAGTAGTGTCGGAATCTGCTGTGTTCTGGTGTGAAGGAAGTAATTACCAGAGGTAATAAAATATCTATAACTCCTGATTTAACTATAATCCTATTAAAGGTTGATTACCATCCACATTACCGTCCATAGACGATGGACTACTCACAATCAGGTGGACTAAGTAAGTATGATACACCATATTATGGATAAACCTAAATCCACTTTTAATAAATTTTGCTGAACCAAACTTCGCTTTCATTAGTTAGGTAAAAGAAGATATAATTATTGGACGGTAATTCTTTACTTCCCATAATCTAGGATACACAGCTGAAAATTTATAAGCGGTAGAATAGATTTTTAAGGAACATGGCTAAAAAGTCCCGTAATACAATATGATTTAAAAACTGCATTCAAATCGGTCCAACTGTTTGAGAGCTACACCGTAAACATACGCTCAAACCCAGACACACACTCCCTTCAAACAAAAGGCTCCTTTCTTCCTGTGTCGGGTGTTATTTAAACAGTAGATCACTATCTATAGTATCGCCATGTATTCAGAATACCGCCCTCTCTTAATAGTCAATGTAAAATATTATTTTACCGTAGTAGTTTAATCGTAGTGGTTTAATTTTAATTACAAAATTACCGTTCCCTTGTAGTATATGGGTTGTATATAATATTTGTTTAAAGGCTTCTCCTTGACATTTGGTAGAACGCTTTTTGATAACATTATAAAATTATATATTATAAAATTTATCAGATCTTCCACGTCATATAAAATAATACATATACTTTGTTTTAGATAGCTATTGATTTCAATTTTGCAAGATCACATTTTGATGTTATTGATTTTCCGCGCGCCGTCAAACTGCGGCAGGCATCAGGCATTTATGATACAAATCTATGACTCTACGCATCGGTAGAACGCGGCAGCGAGTTATCAACGAGCGTAAACGATTATGATCTGAGATATTCGTGCGACGCGCGACTCCGCAGGTCATTACGCCGAATCTGTGGTCGCTCGCCCGGCGCATACAACGGTATCGCGAGTCGAGACTAACTAACTAAGGTTGCCAGATAGGAAAATGATAAAATTGGGATTTGCGCACAGGATGTACGCATAATTTCAATAACACACGATATCATAACAGCTGATTGCTATTACAATGTTTCACCGTCTAACACACGCAGGTTGATTTTGTAAGATGGCAGAACTTACAAGTTACAACCGTGGAAGTAACACTATCAAATTGGCATTTCGGTCGATAGATATGCTTTCCAATTCATTTACACTACTAGGCTAACATTTTAGGCGTTACACGTGGGGTACCACATCTGTGATCGTCTTCAGTCAAGACTTGTTCTGTAGGGATATGAATTAAGATGTCTAAGGGCAGCAGAAACCGGTTAATATTAGGTGTCTTGCCTGGTTGTTTGCTATTCAATTCAAAACTCGGATATAAGAAGAAATTATTAAAGAAATAAGCAGTAAGTTAGAGATGTTCACGGGCTCTGAGAGTCTGTCATTCACATGTTGAATGACAGACTATTGGAACCTACATTTGTAAGTAAGGGGAAAACATAGGAGCAAAAAACTTGTCTTTTACAACTATGTCAGCTCCAGTTTACTTACAAGTTAGTTACTAGTTCCTTTATAATACATAATGATTTTTGAAAAGCTTCAAAAGCCGCACAAGACGCGCAGCGTGTGATTTGGATAGCTCTGATGTGGCAAATAAAAATAACATGTAATACTTATTTATGTTTTCCTTTTAATAACGCAATTGGTATGAGACATACATGTAAATTTTATTAATAAAGACTGAAATCGGAAAATCAAAAATCTGAACAGTACGGATAAATGGGGACAATCTTACAATCTTAATAATTGTGACGGTGAGAGGCGACCGAAGTGCAACACGGTTCCATTTTAACCAGAGTACACAAGTGTACACCTTCAGTTTATTTGCACTTCTGAGCCGGCGAGATAATTAATCAAATTATGTCACAACATTCCCTCAGTTGTTCCTCGAAACCGTACTGCGTTCTGCAGCTTTGCAAAAAACCAATCGTGACAACGCCGTCCGGTTGCACGAATTCAAAACCGGTGATCGAGATTGCGCGCATAATAAATTGATGATATTTTTAACTGCTTAACATAACAATGTACAAAATTAATCAGACGACAGGAGCGACACAAAAGATTAACCAGCTTAGCATTTATCCCAGTGGGTGAACGGTCGAAACATAAACCCTCTGTGCCGATTGGACTTCTTTAGGGTTCCGTAACCAAATGACTAAAACTATTATAATTTAGACATATCCGCCTGTACGTAGGTCATAACCGTCATATGCGGAGATTACATAGACGAAATTCTTATATTAATTAAATAATTTGGCTGTCCATACATATAATCAGATGAAATTTATTACCTATATAGACATAAAACATTTTACAAATATAGGCAATGTAAGGTATTATTAGATTGGTCAATAAATGTAATATTTTTCGTCTGAAGATTTATATGTACTTTTTATATGTAAATTTACAGTTTATGAATTATTTACTTCTAATGTTATCTAAATTGTGTCCGACGCTTTAATTTTTGAACTATCGGGTGGAAAACTTTATGGTACTATAATTTTACACTAAATAATACTTTTAATGAAAATTACTTTGAAAAAAATATGTTTTGTGGTTTTTGTAATACGGATTTTTCGTCTGAGTACGGAACTGTTTACTGCCAGAGGTTCGACAGGCAATAGTACCTATTTTATATAGCACGCACTTGCAGGAATTGCGAGATAACAATGCTGTAAAATGTCTGATACATTTCGATAAATATCATTCATCCGCTGCAAAGGGGAGTTACGTTCAGTGCAATTATTTTTCTAGCGGAAAAGCTTTTTAAGGCTTTTGTGTTCGTTTTCAATTGAATGCTACACTATGTATGATACTCTGATATGATAGTAAGATTAACATAACGAGTAATAAGTACATAATACAAAGATCTTCAAGTGACGTGCGTTTATATTAATATTTTTATGTGTTAGCATTAGAGTAAAGTTAGACTTTTAAAGAATATAATAATTAAAAACAAAACAAAATAAGGAATAACTGTTATTTTAATTAAATAAATTTAAACACTTTTATATTTATTTGTACCAGACATATAAATAATGAGTCAGGAGCGTTGTTGGAGACTCACACTAAGGCACCTAAGATGTTACCAAATTAAAAAGTTGACAGGACGCAAAAATTGAAACTGACAGCGTGTGTACGTACAGTGAAGTGACAGATAACAAGAATGACGTTTCATTTCCGTAAACCGAACCCTTGGCCACGTTACTCGTCAATCGCGTGTAGTCGGCTTTAATTTATCATTGCCGCACATCCAGTTGAACGACCCACATTAATACGAGTTTTAACACCTGTAATATGATAATATGATAATAATATAAAGAAAAATGAAGGCACAAAAACAAGGGATATATTAAGTAGCCGTGGTGCTTGCCGATTTATAAATCATGAATGTAAACAAGTTTTTGTTGGTCTTGTAGTTCTTGTCTTTGTATCGTGTCGCGATTTTATTACAGGTGGAAATTCTTCGTGGCACATTTTTTATGTTAGATCAGTAGCAAATGGGCGGGCAAGCCATTTGATGTTCAGAACGTTAAGTCTTAGGAGAAAGACTTGCGCAGACACATTGTCACTACTAAGGATTAAACTGGTCGCCTCACTTGCAAGTGTAGCCGGCAACCACATCTCTCCAATCAAAACACAAGATTTATTATGGGATTATGAGGGTCGCAGTGATACTTCCCCGGTCAAAATATAGTTGTACCCATTAAAAATTAAGTCAAATCAAAATCAAAATATTTTTATTCAAAATACATTCTTTACAGAATTCTTTTTGAACGGCAAAAAACTACCACCGACTCGTAAGGTGTTTCGTTTTAGAGAAGAGTTAGTGATAGAAACTCCAAAACACACATCTTTTTCTATTAAAGTGCACTAATATCAGTAGTGTGGCGTTGATGTATTCATATGTGAAGTATAAGATAGAGCATATGTGTGGTAATTACATTGCAAACTATGTGATGTATTTGTGATAAGCTTCAGATAAAACTACCGCTTTATTTGGTTATGAAACCATGTTCGCAATTAGCAGTGGTTATTTAGCGTCAGGAGGCCGTTTCTTAGAAAATGTTAGCGCCACTCATAGATGGTTTCGTATTTCGTATTTTGTAATAACATAATAATCCGCCTAGAAAATGTATTACTTCCACAACAATATCATAAACACAATATTATATGGTATTTCTTTTTATAATCTGTGAAAGAAAACTTGCACGCACACAAATGCAACAGCAGTTGGTTGCGGGAAAGTGTGTCACCGGTAGACGATAAAAGTACAATACCGATCACGTACAGAAAACTAGATTATTAAATTTTCCGCTCGATTTTGGCGACAACGGTCTGTAAACGAAACGTCGATTGAGGTGTAATCCAATCAAGAAGAAAGTAAGGGAGTCGAGATATTTGGAATGTTCGCACCTGTGACCTGCGCGCCGTACTCGTGTTACAAAATGCCGGTCGTCGCAGATACGCGATGTACTGGTACGCTTAGGGCATATGCCTTGCACATTGTCAATGTCTTAATGCAAACTTTGGTCATCTACGTCAGCGAAAAAAGTTTTTTTATATAAAATTGTACACTTTTTATTTACCCTACGATAGTAATGATTGTAAATTGAAGCAAGATGAATTTGAAAAGCCAATTGGTATTTATTACACAAGTAAAAAGTTAAAAAAAGTATTTGAAAGCTTAGTATGTAATCTAATTAATTATGCGTGTAACTTTGATCTATGCTATAAGCCAGTTTAAGCTTTGTATCAGCTTAATGCAGCTCAGGAACCGACGAGATTTTATCAATTAATAGCATGATATTTATCGTACAGGTTCAGAATTATGTATGGTGTTCAAAAATGCACATTTTATAACTTTTATTGCCATAATTCAATTGAAATTGTTCTGTTTAATAAATGTGATTTCATAATCAAACATGTTTTCATAATCTAACTAGTGTGCATTTCATTATCTGATATGAAAATTCCTTTATGTTTATGATAAAAAATTATATTGTGGCATGGTGTGTGAATGGTCCTTAACGTAAAACCGTTTGGCAGATTCATGTCGCGAGACAATATGGACCGGTCGCCGCAAGACCATACATACACTTATACAAAAACTCAATGAAAGTCGAAAGTCACGCTTTCACTTGTCGGCGGCATTGTATTATGCGTCACTGCATCATACTAATTTTTTTACAATGAGGTTTTATGTAGCTAATGGTTGAATTATCACTGGATGCCTAGGTGATTGGGTCAGCTGAGGCGATTACAACTAAATTACTATAGAACGTGGCGGTCGGATGCCGCCAGTCAATAGCTGTGCGTGTTTATTAGCGAGTCAATAAAATTAATGTGTTGTATTGTTAGAAAAATGCGTAGTAATATAATTTCACAAAGTGGAACAAGTGTCTGGCAGGAAATGGAGTTCCAAATTCGTCGAAAATCGTTTCGCCCAGAAATTGTATCATTTCCTAAACAGTATCATTACTTGGAACGAAATGAAATCAGAAGATTGTTTAAGGCGTGATACAGTTTTTGTTGAGATGGATTTGGTACAAAAATTATACCATAGAATATCTCATTTACACATAATATTTTATTTAAAACTCTTTTTTCTTAAACTCCGTTATTAGCCCTTACCCTCTATCTTAACAAAAAAGAAAAAATATATCCAAGACTCATTTGTTGACACATAAAATTAATGTTATTAGAAGCATGCTAGTAAAAACTATGCATACAAAATGTATATCTGTTGATAATTTACATTATATACTGTTGACAAGAAAGAAAATGAAGCTCGCGTTTTTTTAAAGACAAATACTTTTCTTATATATACCAAGTATATCTAAAGAGATAAAAATAAATGAAACATGTAGCAGGCAATTGCAAAATAGCAGGAAAGATCAATGTACTTTTGCTACAGCTATCGTATGCTCCATGAGTAGTGTACGCACGCTATTCGGTTTTAACGGGATTTTTATGACACTATAATTCTGTACGCAACTCTATAATCCTCTAACAAACGCCCTTGTGTACTGTTATTAAATGTTTACACTGAAACATGTATATATATTTAAAAATGTTCCGTTATAAGTTCCAATTTGTTTATAAGAGAAGAGTGGCGAATGAGCATGCCAATCCCCTGATGTAAAATAGTCGCAGCCCATAGACATCCACGTACAAACACAAACACAGCCGAAATCCTATCTGAGTTCGAACATCGATTTTTTGCTACTCCTGAGGACTAAGATGGTGGCCTCGCTTCAAAGTGTAGCCGGCAACCGTACCTCTCCAATCGAAACACAAGTAATGCTTTACGGCAGAGAATGAGGGCGGCGGTGGTACCTCCCCAGTCGAACTATAGTTCTCCCAAAATCGAAATTATAAGATTATTTTGTAAATATAAACAGATATGTGCCTAAAATATGTTTTAAGTTTAAGTTAAGTAACACATGAATGAGGTAAAAAATTGCATTTCAAAATACAGCTACACTTCTTATGTATTTCTTTGAAATAACATTAAGCTGATTGACTGGCTAGACGCTGGGCGACAGCTTTCAATAGGGTTTCGGGAAATTGTTAAGGTTTCTTAGCATGCGTGGGCACATATTCTATGAAATTAAGTATATATATATATCAGAAGTTTTCAAGCCTCTATAGAACCTTCGACAATTTTTACCGACTATCATCTGTGTAATAATCTGATATCCAAATGCGCATAAAATATTGCCGACGCGGTCAATATTGTTTAATTTTTGATGACGGTCCTTTCCAATAAGAAACGCTGCGTTGCGTTCAACGTTTTTTAAAGAATAAGTTTAAAAAATAATGCAATATACACTGGGACTTATATTTACAGAATGATACTTAACAATTATGATGTTTGCGATGCTCAGATTAAAAATATCGTCCTGAATAAGTGCGAAATTAAATGGTAACATTATGCATGAGGCGTGGTGTCCACTCGGACTTAATTCACGGGCGGCCATTAAGAGAGCGACGCGAGGCGACTCGGCGCGTGGCTCCCACAGTCGCAACTACCCGGACGCGTCTAGACTGCGTAATAGTTAAACTGTGACCTGCACGTCCCGCTGACCGACGTGACGACATATTCCACGGGGTAGTAAACTACTTCGTATGAATCCACTATCAAATAACTACGGCAAATATAGGTTTCTGTTTGCGTGGTGGTGCAACCTGTACTGGTGGTTCAACCGGATAGTTACTAAGTTGCCACATCTTTTTATTGCGTGAAGAAAAGAAAAGAAACATCTATTTTTGCTGAATTACTCACATATAAATTAGTCACATAGCTAAAGGTGGGAGAACTATAGATCGACCGGGGAGGTACCACCGCCGCCCTCATAATACTCTGCAAAGTATTATTTGTGTTTCGGTTGTAGAGGTGCGATTGCCGGCTAGACTTTGAAGCGAGGCGACCATCTTAGTCCTTAGGAGTAATGCATCTACTTTCGAACTCAGATACGATTTTAGTAGTGTTTGTGGTTGTACGTGGATGTCTATGGGCTGCGACTACTTAACATCAGGTGGTTTCTGTGGTGTGGGCTTCAGCGATCACTATATATCATTTAACCTCAACTATGCTCGTTGGTTATTTTTCAGAAAAAACAATATACTACTAATTGAGAAAAATTGATATCCGATATACCACGACACTACTTTTAGTTTTTTTTTCATGGGTTATTCTTAGAGAGAAAACAATTATCGTCTATGGTTATCACCTAACATCAATGAGTTGGACAAGTCAATCCTATTGCAAATTAATTTAATTAAAAATCTTAATCTCACACCGAATACAGCCACAGTTTTAGTTCTTCTTATAATGAAGACACTGAATGATGTGTATATTCACAGCATGAATTTCTTTCCACCTACCTATAACAATTGAACACTTGTGTCCTCAATACAGGTATCTAAATGCGAATATACTAACTATACCCTAGTTTATGTACGGTAGTTAATGATATGATAATGGATTTCCGTAAGTAACCTCTGAATGTGCCTATTAGGTATTCAATTTAATCTGTGGAGAGTTTCAATTTCACGATAATGCATTCGATTTGAAAGTGGTTTTAGAAACATGTAGATAAGCGTAAATGCTTTTGTCTAACGTACCTACGCACCCGATGACCTCGTCGAAGTCGCGTATTTCTGTCTAGACTTTTGTCAAAAATTCCATTGTTACTTAAACTGGCCAGACACTTTGGTAGGTGTATTACTTTCTAATCTTAATGTAGAAAAAGAGGTGGCCAAGTCTTATTTTTGGTTACTGGGCGCTAAAACTAGTTCTATACTTTTTGTGTCAATGAAAAGCATAGTAATTTCAAAATAATTACCATTGTTCAAGCTCGTATGCCTTTAAATATGCCGTATGCGAGCCACAGCAGCTTTATACTAGACTACTAGGCGTAGAGTTCCGGATTCGATCCTCGGCAAGCCATGCATGATGTATTTAAGTTTTTGGTCTGATCTTATTATTCTAGTTCTAGTGCGTCTGTGATACGACTTTTACTGTGGTGTGAAATCTTCAAATAGGAATTAAATGAGGTTGGATATGAATGTACATGGTTGTAGCGATCACTTAACATAAAGTGGCCAGGACGCAAATTTGCTACTCTTATTAAAAATATATCCATCATCGACAGTTAAGGTGATGGCAGCCCTAACTCGCGTGAAAATTCATCCAATTGAACCTTCTAATATTTTTAACATTATCCAAAATTTAATGCGTACTTGTACCTGTTCAGGTGCAGAAGGCGGGGCGAAGTCCCAGGCGTGTCACAAATCGCCCCAGATGATCGCGCGCTTCCCGCGATCTACCGACGCCAGGAGTCCCGACTGCGGGTGCCACGACACCGCAGTCACTGCCGATCTGCAAAATATTCATTATTTCCATCAAAGTTACCGTTTAAAAAGGGTTCAGGCCGAAATCGAATGTCCACAGTGAATTACTTCGCATACATTTGAGAACGTTTTGGAAAACTCACAAACATGTGGGGAATCCATGTGCTGTGAATGGTCGATTTTAGAGGGTCTTATCAGTTTATCACTTCAAAATACATTCGAATTTAATAAACATAAGTCTATCACACCAACACGAGTGACGGCAATAATTTACTGTATTCATGACCTAACAAAGTAACCTGCTTCCAATATTAACAAAATGCTGTAAAACTCAAGGTAGGTAGCAAATCATATCCTAGAGTCCTATATTTGTCAAGTCAAGAGCTCTTGAGTAAACGAGACTAATCGAATCGGCACATTACCACTTGGCTATCGAGGTCAGCAGATGTGCATACAACGTTTCCTCCGGACGCGATTCAAATGCCATAAATCAAAAATGGCATGAATGAATACTCGCACATTAATACTCCTGTAATATTGATATTGATAAATCGTACTTAACGTTTACAACGCTAAGAACAGATTGGAATCTTCAAAATAATATATATTAGCTTTGACATTTTCGACGTATACTTATCGCCTAGAAGTATTAAGTATAAAATAATGTCAGACCTCTATTCCCCTTTGAACGCAGTTTATCAAGCCCGTGAGTAAAGCTTTGTTACAAATAACACAATGTAAAGTTTATCTAAGTAAGATTTATCAGCTAGCATAAATAATAAAGTCATTTGTAAAGAACTATCTTCATCGATTTACTCGTCCTTTGCCTTAAGATCATGGTCATAATAAATATCCGAATGCAAAGGATTTGGTATCGGATCTTTCGGATTCCATACCAATTGAATCTTACCTGATATTTACCAATAGTTATTTAGCAACAGGTTAAGCTAAAGATGTCGGAAATGGTAGCTTGCATGCGACAAAAAAGGTCTAAAAGTTTGACAAAATCTAAGTTCACGGGGTCGTATGAAACACCGCAGACACAGCTATATTTTATTACAAAACTTGGCGCATTTTGCGTTGGACTCGGACGGACCGTTACGCTTCTCAGAAAATGTACGAGCAGACTATGAACGGTATACTGTGTTATATGGCACTATATTACAAATATTATGTTGGCGCTAAAATCTGTGTCACTAGCACTTAAAAGATACTCATCGTGACTTATTAATGCAGAGGCGTTTAATGAGAGCAACAAAAAATCAATAGCTAAAAGAGTACGATCGAGTTGTTAGTTAACGAATATTGGCGTAATCTGAGAGCCAAATTATTTACTTGCACAGGATACTTTTTTAAAAATATTGAGGTATACATATTTTAATTATTTTATTCATATTGATTGATTAATTAATTATTACTTTATTATTGTATTTATATTGATTAAAACAGTCCTGATGTCCTTAAAAATACATTGTTAATTTGGAAGTATTATTTTTTTTTGCTAACAAAGTATAACAGTGCAAGGCTTAACAACATATTATATTAGATAATAAATATTAAATCTCTTTACATTAATATTAGATAATAATATTAGATAAATGCGTAAACCACATGTATTTACACGATTTGATGTGCATCGTGTCGCCCTCATGATGTCGTGTCGTGGAAAATTGTAATGTTGTATACATTATGTGTTTTGAGATATAACTTAACTATAGAGGGGTGCATTCCAAGTTTCAAGGGACGTGCCAGAAAGCTTAAGTTTGGAAGTATAAGCTGAAACCTCTAATTCAAATTTGAAAAAAGAATAACGCATCAGTCAGTTTTAACGACGAATATCATAGTTTTTCACATCACGTCGTATCGTGTGACGACGCGACATTGTATCGCTTAGTAACATGTGTCTTGCCCACAAGATATTTCATATGGAGGGAAAATAGCACAACGATATTCATGACTGTTCAGCCAGTGTCTATAAGTGTCGTCTATTAAGTGATAAATCTTTCACTAGCTCTTGTACTATAAGACAGAAAGCGGTCAAGATCCTCGGAGTGTGATTTGAAACGAGCGATTGACTTTGATAGTGTATGCTGCATATTGTGTCAATAGATTTATTTCAGTAATAGCTTTTGGCTCCATTGTCGTGGGTTCGCGTACATTGCTTTCCTTATAGATATAGATAACGGGGTGATATTTCCGCCGACGCTTTACAATAGTTTTAACTTGCGACAGTGCCTGGCGTTGTCCGTGCAAAATTAATGATTCGAAGTCACGATTATGATAAACTAGCTCGAAGAAATGCAATTAATAGTCTCCCATTGACAATGAAATTAAAGCTATTACAAAGCAAGATTTTATATAAAATGGATAATAATTTAGATAAATTATAAATGAAATTGCTTGACAATAAATTTGACGTAAATATCACAAGGATTAGAAAACTAATCGAAATTAACTTTCATTGTACTATGTCGCATATCTACTTTACTAGTTAAAGGGCAAGGTCTCTCATAAACAAGAATTAGAGTTGAGTTAGGTTGGTTTGTTTACACATGCCGCTCCCGATTGCCTATAACGAGACCGCAACAAACTCCAAATGGGGACTGGGAAAGGCCGTAAGCATGAACAGATCCCGCATTAATATCCCGCAATTGTTGCCTCATTGTAATAAACCTTATTAAATGCAAATACCTCCTTAAATATTTGACGCTGTGTTTCGATCATACCATGAATAATTCAGGTACAGTTAAGTTGAACGATGCGATGTTGTTATTGGTTAGTAATTGACTTTAAATTTTCAAC
Organism: Phocides pigmalion okeechobee; assembly: GCA_018251015.1. Classification (NCBI taxonomy): domain Eukaryota; kingdom Metazoa; phylum Arthropoda; class Insecta; order Lepidoptera; family Hesperiidae; genus Phocides; species Phocides pigmalion. The sequence continues at coordinate 4,352 of DWON01004365.1, read as the reverse complement.
GCGATAATAGGGCATCAAACGCAGCATGCGACTTCTTGTTGAAAAAAGTTGAAATTGATCGTTATGAATATTGAAAATGGAAATCAACGTCAATAACATTAATTTATGATCTATAAAAAATGTTAAGCTCAATTCAATCTGTTATGAGTAGCGTTAGTTCAATTGTATTAATTTCGGCTTCTCATGCTGGAGATTCCGACTTTGATGACCTCTAATTTAGAGATATGTGTTTTTTATAGCATAGAGGATGCAAACGAGCATGTAGTTCACCTAATGATAAACGGACACTATTTGCCCACAGACATTTGCCATAAATCTTTTTTTGGATGAGGTTTTCTGATGTTATCCTACGAATTGGTTGGTTGGTACTATTCCTGAGAACCATGTCGAAACGCCTCATATCAACGTTCTTCTGTCTGGTCTGAGTATAGCGGTGTTCAACATTATTGTTATAAGGCATAAGTACGTGTTGCGTGGGTACCGCTAGAATCGACCCATGATGCAAATTAATTGTTTTTAAAATTTCTATAATATTGTTAAAGAAATATGAAGTCGATTAACTCATTTGATTAGCATGGACTGTGGCTTAAATATTTTTTCTTAAAAAATTCGTCGAGGACAGCAGGAATATTAATTCGTGTTGATAATGACAATTATGACAATGACAAGGAAGATGAACAGCATGATAATTATAATGAGGAAATAACTTTACATCTCCGGAAGGAGGTTTCTAATAAATACTGATAGTATAACTTGTTTTATTCAAGTCACGTATTGATTCATAACCGCATTACACGCCTACTATGATAGGAAACAGGTTACCCAATAAAGCAATTTCAAGAATCTATTCGCGGCGGTCGATAGCCCTGTCGGTACAAAAACCATGCACCACGATTAGACTGTAACGATGTTCGAATATGTACATAACTCGCGTTCTCTCTTAGTTTCGTGTTCCTATCTATTGAACATATTCGAATGCACGAGTTAGGCGAACGCAATTTGGTTAAAGGGATATCTGTTTAATACTACGTTACCAGACACATATCAAACATGTCTTTTAATATTATTTTTATCGGCGGTCGTCCTGGACACCCCGATATTGATGGAAAATTTGAAAGAGAAAAACACGCGCTTAATCTTCGATTAGACGTATTTATGTTGGGAAGTTAAAGAAAATATTCTTAACTAAAGAAACTCTTACGACACTAGTCAACGAGCTTGAAAGCAGCGTGACTTTGTCGCGATATAACTTAAATCTAATTAAACGTTTAAATCGTGTATCTCGAATGCTTTTTGTATGATTATTTTTGCGAAAGCTAAATATAAAAACAGTTTTCTTATATTTTTGTTTGTTCGCTTGTCAGCATTATCTTAAAATGTACAACTAATTTTCTAAACAACGAAACTTTTCCGATAGACTTAAACAAACAGATTTACACTGTAAGGGAAATGCAACAAGCAGGGAGTTAAAGTTTGTATACGGATGTGGGGAAGATAGTGTTACAACATAATTATTTAGGAAATTACTGAATTTACACTAAAAACCTTTTTACTTTAAACAGAACATACCTAAACACTATTGATTTCAGATTGCATGAATAATATCGCGTGACTGGTGCGTGTAATAAATTCTATCACACGAATAAATTAATCATTAAAGAAGATAAATAAAATGAATAATATTAAAAAAAAACTTCCGTTACCAATACATTACATCAGTCGGATTTATAGACAACTCGGTATTTTATTTCCAATAAAAAATCTTTGTCACCAACGTTGTGATAAAATGTTAGTTGAAGTGACAGAACGTATTAATATAGCGAAGAAAATATGCATAGTTTTGCTGGCCATTGGCCTGACGAAATTAACTATTGAATTTAATTTGTCTATTATAAATTGTATTAAGTACATTGACAGGTATTATTGTTAGTGGTTCCGCTCTGTTGGCAATTTAAATACATAAGGAATCGAAATTTTGTCTTCAGGATAGCAAAAAACGCAATATAATCTATTTCAGTTAACCAACTATCCAAGTGACTACCATCACAAACAACTTATAACTAAGAATTAGTATTTCAAGGGTTGAATAAGGTCCGCAGATTGTGTAGGATGTTTCTTCCCATGAAACTGAATTAGTAGTTCACCTGATGGTAGATCTTTACGGTTATGCATATCTGTTATGAACCCTGCATAAGACAAGATTTCTAAAGGGTATTTAGATGGTCGCCTTGTACGTAACAAGACTGTCCACCACTATATTCTATGGAAGACTTGTGAGGGCATTTACAAATTGTTACTTAGAATGTTTTTTAATTAGACTCCCGTTCAAAACTTTTTCAAGAATGGCCGTAACACATCAGTCGAGCCATATATTACCACTTACATGCTACTGTATTGCTAATAAATTAAAATTACATATAAAGGATAAACTTATATGCGAGGCTTTACAATCATAGAAATCAGTGGTCAATAGTTATTTAGTTTTAATGCGAAAATGCAGATTCAATGTGAAAGCTTTCATGTTTCAGAACGCTTGCTCGGGCGTCATTTACCTGGCACAATATTCAACCAGTTGTTTACAGTACACCAGGTTTGAAATATTATGACTAAGTATCGTTGTAAACATAAAACATTGTACAGCATCGAAGAGAGCAGAGAGGTTGTTCGATACAGGCGTGATGCGACGTGACTTCTGAGAGGTTCTCGTGGCGCGTCTACTGACAGTTGGGTTCTAGATTATAAGGTTATGTGGAATTGTTAGTAACGAGATTTTCAAGTGAAACTTCTTTACAATCGTTTTGATTTGAAACTTTATGATACAAGAATGCATAGCTATGAAGAAAGATAGAATACATTATACAATATTTTATACTGAATACTATGCAATATATGTATCATAATATTTTACATTCAAATATGAAATAGTTTTTAGGCTCTTCGAAAAAATAATAAACCTTACATTTATCCTCATACTTCTGATACTCTATATCCATACCAATCTTTCGTAGACAACTTTTCAGAAGTTTCACTTCTGCCATGTGTGAATTTCACGCACAAATGTACACACTTTTTTTTTTACAAAAGTTGCAAACGCAGACCCACTTATTATCTACGGATAGACAACCCACTTATGTTAAGTGATCGTTACAGGCCATGGACATCCACATCAAACCTCAAACATTAAATAAATCCTATTATAAGGACTAAGAATACCTCGCTTGCAATTTTACCCGGCAACCACAACTCTTCAACCGAAATAAAAGATTTTTGAGGCGAATTATGAGGTGGCGGTGATACTTCCCGGTCGACTTGTGGTTCTACCACCTATCTTTTTACTAAATATTCGACTTAAAATAGTGACGATCCGCCTGATGCACGGAAAAGTGAGAGAGTCTGGGTGTTTGCGTATGCGTATTTGTGTTTTTTATGTAATAGATGTAGCAAACGAGCTCGTCTTCCTGGTATAAAGCGGTCGTTGCCTCCCATCGACATCTAGTAAAACCAAGTAGTACAGGACTTCTACTTGAAGTCGATCAAAAGTGCATTGCTCCTAGGTCCCCTATAAATATGTACTATGCATATAGTATGAGCGAATTTATTAATTAGTTTTATAGGCATTTATTTTGTTTCAGTGTTTAAATTTCATACCTTTTTCATGATAGATATGTATGGCTATCGCAAGGTATGGAGAAATTTATAATATTCCCATCCTAGTATAGGGGTATAAATATAAATCGTTTACTTATTTATAAGCAGGTATTAGATTACCATCATCGTTATATAATTTTACAGTATACAACATATTTTACAGTATACAACATATATTTTACAAATACATCGTTATATAATTTTACAGTACTGTACAAGTTAGCCACGCACACAACATTGTATCTAACTTAAAGTACCTTCATATACGTAGCAGAGAGCTATCGGTGAAAAATTAACACATTTTTTTATGTGAGAAGAGTAGTAAAAGAGCTTGCAAACCACCTGATGTTAAGTAGCCGCAGTTAATAGACATCTATGTACACCCACAAACACGACCGAAATCTTATCAGAGCTCGAACTTAGATACGTCGCTACACTTGGGGGCTAGATGGTCGCCTCGCTTCAAAGTGTAGCCTGTAACCGTACCTCTCCAAACAAAACACAAGTAATGCTTTACAGTGGATTATGAGGGCCGTGGTGGTACCTCCCCGGTTAAACTATAGTTCTCCCTCCTTTAATAATTCATAAGAATATTTTATTGGAATTAATCGTATTATAATTCATTCATTCATTCGTATTAATTATTCATGGCATTATATTAAATTAGAATAACAACTTATATAACAATTATTATAACGTAGTCG
>DWON01004364.1:0-16369 GCA_018251015.1 Phocides pigmalion okeechobee | reverse complement strand
GATTATTTTTCTGTAAATATATTCCACTTTCAACCTTCTGAAGACTTTTATTGGATGAACAAGAAACCTCCAAAGATCTCTTCAAAATTTTAAGTCTTGTCGCCTGAATTTCAGTTTTACTATCTATTATACTTTGATTCCTTATGATTTAGTTTAATTATATGAGAATTTTCATTCTCATATTTATTTGAGTAATTAAAACTAAACTATTATTAAGATATCCGAAAAAACAAAGTACTCACCTATCGTAAGTACTTACAACATGCACCTGACCTAATGTTAAAGCTTGCAGAAAAAAAATACGATTTTCAACAATGCAGAACAAATGACATCAAACAAACAAATTAACAAATCATCGTATGCCAACGCATTTTAAATTTTTATTTTTAATACATAATCTTTTTCATTTAAGTTTTAGCGCCAAGCAAACATTTTGTCTTTTTAAATGTTACTTGCTGCAATATAGCAATAACGAATATTATAATTAAGAAAATAAAATATAATTATTTTTCAATTAAGGAATGTTATAAACAATCCTTAATATTTTATACTTATACCTAATTAAGTATATTATCAATAAAAACACGTTAAAATTGGAGCTGGCAAAACAGTAATAAAACCAATCCTTGTATTAGTATTATGATTTTGTTTTGTTTATAGTAGCAACATTGCTGTTTCTCGAAAGTGATGTGATCATCTTGCCTTAAAATTATAATATCATATCGTATCACACAATAATAAAATATTATATGTTTTTAAGTATTTTATGTTCCTAAAAATATTAATTGAATTGCATTCATTATGTCTATGTAAACTAAAAAATATATAGTTAAAATTTAGACTATATTACCATACAAAAAAATACAAAAATTGTAACAAATACACCATCCCTAGTTAAGAATAAAATAAAAAAATATTGATAAGTGTTAAACTTGTTAAAATAAAACAAATATGACTAAGTACTTTAGTGACTGTAGACCAGTGTTCGTTTGTTACTTCCGTTTAATATAATGTAATAAATAAGACATCTGTATATTTTCTGTGCAGGAAATATGAGTTTCAAGCCATTAAAAAAGGAATTATATGTTGTCTGTTGCATTACAAGAATTATAAGATATTAATATTAGTTTTTAAATGTAGTGAATGCTTTGAATTGCTTTATTATGACAAAAAACAAATAATTTTATCATTCAATCTTGTCATTGTTACTATCGATATCGACAATTCGATATTATATACGCGAGCCTTTTACGTGTTCGTCATTTCCGGTTGTGTTACGCGAGTGTCGCACGTGTTTGCAATTAATTTTGAATTTACTAATAGTAAATTGTATTATAAAGGTTAATTAACGGGTTGAAAGCGATTTTGACTTGTTTTTACTGAAAAGTGTTTGACTTTATATCTAAAAAGGTGAGTAGTTCATATCCCATTGTGAATATTTGGATCGAAATGAAAGTCCGCGCCGCCATATTGTGGTTAGATGACTGCCTGGTGGCTTTTAATAAATTATTTTATAATAGACAATATAATATAGTATTGCACGGTAACACCGTGGATTATATATGAATTGTTTATTTGCTTTGGCTGAAATTCTTAAAGTTTAGGTAAGTAATATTAAGTAGTGTTCTGTGTTTATTTTGAGGCAGCGTGGTTGCTCGCGCCGACGCGCCGTCCGACATCTGCGTAGGCAAGTAGCAACCCAATTATTTGAAATTATGCACGATTTCGTCAAACCGGTAATTGGAAATCTATTTTGAGGGTAATTAAGATATTTTTGTCACAACAAAGTAGCCAAGAACGCGTTGGTCTAATTTGTAAGTACGTATATTTAATGGATATAATAATTATAGATACATAACGCTTCATTTATTGGATTTTATCGAACTCCATCAGTCGTACTTGAATTCTATATGTAAGTTAGCGTATTAAAGATTTTGCTTGTATATTTCATATGAATATTTATTGTATGATTTGTTTCTTAGTGACTGTCTTAATATAAGGCATTTCCCGCCTAAAAATCCCTTAAAGCTAGGGTGGTCATCAATATATCTTGTATATATGTGTATATGTTTTGTATATATGTGTATTTGTATTGATCTACAAAAGTTTAAGCGGGAAATACGTCTAATACCTATCTGAAGTTTTCTAAAATGCAAAACTTGATGTAGGCCATAATTGTTTAATCGATATTCGTTTCAGGACAGCTCAAAATGGTAGGTTCGCGGGTGTACGTTGGTGGTTTGCCATTCGGCGTCAGAGATCGGGATTTGGAGAAGTTCTTTAAAGGTTTTGGCAGGATTCGAGACATTCTCATCAAGAATGGATATGGTTTTGTGGTAAGTGACATCTTAAATATCAATAACATCAGTAATCTCCTTCCAATGTAATCTTTTGTGCATTGGTATAAAACTTGGGATGGCTATTAATGTCTAAAAACAGAGATAGCATGTCAGTTCTATTCCTGTAGCATTATTTCAATTTGTATTTTAGATAAGGTAAAAGTCGAATGATATTGAGATGACATTATCATGCTTGTTGGCTATATAATGTCTCCATCAGGCATAGTGCTTGCTTTCAGTTGTTATTAATAGACAAAAAGTATGCATGACATCAGTAAGTTAAATTACATACAGCTATTTGTTTTTGATTTGAACTTGACTCCATGTGATGAAGACTATGCATAAAGTTCAACAACTACAAACAAAAGTTGATATGGAGATGAAAACACAGTTATATTATGAGCAGCTGCATATGAACTGTGTCCGATTGATAGTTGACAGTATGTGTTGACACTCCATAACTTCAGCCGAAATCAAGCAGTTCAAATTGTGACTGTGAGCAGTTCAAAACTAGACTGAACATATTTCAGTACCATGTGATAGAGCCTTAAGTCCATTTACACAAGTAGTATGTACAAATTACATAGTAATAATCGATTGTTGTAATAAATCCAAGTACTTGTTATGTACCTTATAATGTATTACATAAATATCCTGTCGAATATACATTTAGACTCAAATTTTGTACAAAACAGTAACTTTGTGTGGCCATAGTCTTTGTGGTCTCCATGTGATAATACATTAAATAATTAGTGTATATTTATGTAAAAAGAATAACAAATGATCATATTCGCCTCATGACATTAAATAGTCGCTGCTTCCTGTGGACATCTACATACAATCTAAAACAGGACTGAAGTATTATCTGAAGTCATACATCTGTTGCTACTGAGGATTACAGTGGTTGTATTGCTTATTTGTTTAGTTTTATAATAATAGTAAAGCACTGCAGTTTTCTGGTATGGTGGGTATAAATAAATAGAACTATTTGCTAATGGTTATATTATTTTTCCATGAACAGGAATTTGAAGATTATAGAGATGCAGATGATGCTGTTTATGAATTGAATGGGAAAGAGCTACTTGGAGAAAGGTAAATAAAATTATACTTGTAACACTTTTTTTATAGCCATATCCTACGAAGCTGCTATGGCAATGTGACCAAATAATTATTATGAAGTTATCATAAAACCTACCTAAATCATGGGTGACAATTTGGTAATTTGAGCAGCCTTTTCAATAGTAACTCCCCAGAATGATGACGCAGATGAATTCAGAAGAGTAAGTAATGAGTGCAGAGGTTACATGATGATAATTAATCTGCAGCCTGTTTACATGAACATACAACTTTAGACAGAAATCCAGAGAACTAAGACATAATTTCTAAATGGTCATTTCCATGTCCAAGTTTTCTTAAAGCTCAGTCAGCAACCACATCATGAGGAACATGTTGCTTGACGGCGGGTTATGAGGGTGGCGGTAGTGCCGCCCCGGGCAAGCTCTAATGGCTTTACCACCTTTAAAAGTTTTAGCACATGCAACAAGGTATTCTATGGTAAACTGTAAAATTATAGTGTGTAATCGCCAGCAATATTGCCATGATATCCTTAGGATATATCTCTAAAACATGTTTACCATGTACAAAATCTTAAATCTACATTAATTTGATGTGTAACATCTATTGCATATTGAGTGAACTTTTTCATTATAATAATTTAATACAAACATTCATAATATAAATAATTTGTTTATTAAGTATTCAAGTTAATGTGTGGGTAAGCTTGACAAAGTTAAAGTAAGGGCCCAGCAATAAAGGCTTTCACTTTAATTTTTATCAAATAAATTACATATAGTTAACTTTAGTGTCACAAATTTGTAAGCACTACTAAGACTAATTTGATACATTGAATTGTAATTTAACTTTATGATTATTTGTATGATAGTAATGTTTCATCCTTATCTAATTTTTTTTTATCAGCCGGCTCCACATTTTGTAAGAATTGCATGGAGAACTGATATTTGTTTTTCGTTAAAGTATGAATGTCATTGTAAGATATGAATGTTATTGAATGGTTTGTATATTTTTTCATCTGGATTTATATAATTGTTTAAGTAAATATGCAGATAGTGTTAATATTGATAGGGCAAGCAATTGCTGTTTTGTTTGAGCATGAGGTCGAATGAATGTTGGCCTTGAAAACAAAATTGAATATTTAAAATTTTAATACATCTCAGTTGGTATAGTCACCATATTTATATTGGTTTGTATTAACTTGTAAGGATATTCGTTTTAGTAAGGCTTTTCTAAAACGTAAAATTTCACTTTTATGATTGACCTGTTCCCTCTTAGACTAATACTTGACGATAACTCAGTTTCTGAGAGGTGTATAATGAAGCCTCATTAACGTCAACTACGGTTCCGAGGGTAGGATGACTAGCGGTGGCTACCCTCGCAAAATCAGCCGCTCCTGCTGCTACTGCTTCTCATCTAGCCCACGGAACCAAAACTGACGTTCACTTCTTCATTCTTTACGATAAAACTCTGTCGTATCTACGCGTTACAATCCGATAAGAAATGATGGCGACATTTCACCTGACTCGTGCAATATAATGTTTAATTAACTTCGAACTATTAAAATCAGGTTTTGATAAGGTTTTGCAAAATGATGGAATCGGTCATGTTGCATCATGGCGATGGTGACTATAGCAACGTTGCGCGACGTATGCGAGTATGTCGCGGTCTAACGGAACCGAACGGGTGTGCCGCAGGGTGGTGGTGGAGCCGGCGAGGGGCATCGACCGCAGCGCCGACCGCTACCGGCGCGACCGCTACTACGAGCGCGACCGCGGCCGGTCGCGATACGAGTGAGTGGTTGTGTTGTAGGGTGTCGGTGGAGCGCGCGCGCGGCATGCCCCGCGGCGCGGACCGCTGGCGCCGCGCGCCGCCCGCGCCCGCGGCCCCGCGCCGCGCCGACCGCTCCGCGCGCTCCACTCTCTCCACTCGCTCCTCGTCTGTATCCGCGCGCGCACCACTCCACGACAAACTACACAACACCATGCCACACCACACTTTGCCACACTAAACGCAACGCCACATTACAACAACGCATAAGCTGTAATATGCAATGCAACGCCTCGCCTCTATAGTCATACTATTCATCACAAAGTCTTACTTCACTACGCAATATCACACCACGTCGGATCACGATACGCTACATCTCACAATCCAAAGCTACCAAAACATGTTGTTCATCATAACATAAAGCTTCATCCAAAGTACATCACACATCAGCACCATATTGAACAAAATTACACTTCACACCATAACACTCGCTACATACCACATAGTGTATCCATTGTAATTATTTAAATCTTAACAATACAATGATTTTTGATGCTATTAACATGCTACTGCATGTTATGGTGGATTGGGACTTGTGTGTTAGAACTTATATAGTCCAACTCAGGAGGTACCGCTGTATCTATTTGTAGCGTGAAGTCATTCTTAATTTGTAATGAAAGAATTTTATTAAAGAATCACATATGAGGCGACCCTTAGAATTTCAATTCACGTGTAATGACTGAACTAATTTTCTGTATATAGTTGGTTACAAATGTCCATGCGTAGGAGTTAGCACTCCAATATTATCCTACAGGCTTTTCGTTTGCTATTTAAATTTCATGATCAAAGCATCACGGATATACAAACTTTTACCGCATACTGTCACACAAAAAACGATATTGACAAAACGGTTCAACAGAACATGCAACACTTCAGTCATATCTTATCCATCTAATAACTATACACTTGAAGACTGATCATTTCACGCTTGCACTGCGGAAAGCAGAACTGTTGGGCTTAATTTGCGTAATGCGCATGTAGCTTAAATACATAACGTGTGTATGATCTGTACAAGCTTGCAGGCGAACACAAGTGCTGTTTGGGTAGTGCCACAGCCCGCAACGCTGACTAGATGAGAGCAGTCTGTTAAAATGGCCTCAAATATTCATTAGTACAAAACCCAAGGCATTTATAATCTTTCCGATAAAGCGACACACAACACAACACATTATAGCGACACATACTGCTTTCAGAGCAAAACTTTAGAATCAATAGCAATCTATCATATGCAGTAAACTAGAATTTTGTTCTTAATTTCACCTATGAAACATTGACACAAGTCTTCAATAGCTTCATCCTATGACATGGTTTGTAGCTACATAAACTGTAGTACGCAATTGGATCACATTATTTAAGCACAAAAGTCATTGTGATGTAGTTTTTGAGTTAAGTATTTATCATTATTTCATAGGTAATATAGCTTTGAATGCATTCATGTTTACTAAATAAAATTTTAGTTTTTGCATATGACATTATATTTTTACTCGTACATGACAATATGCTTCTCATTTTTGTGTAGTTTTGGCTTCCTCGTTGTTATATGTATATTTGCAGCTTTGTTTAAAAATTTCACACTTTGGTTGTTCCGTAGCAATCGGTAATGTTTGATAGCATTTCAGAAAATGTCTTGTATATATTGTTGTATGAGTCTTGCTAGTTATTGTGTTATTCCTTCCAGAGTATTTTATAGGAGTATTGCTGATTTATCTTATTTTTTTACATTTAACTTAAATCATTAGTAAAAAATTGATTGTTGCTTTACAGCTATCTTCCGTAAGTAATAAAATTATTTTTTTACTGGTGATTTAAGTGTTTTAAAGGTATAAAGTGTTTTTTTCAGTAATTCAACTACGATAGAGGTGGTAACTAAAACTTTGATATGATTGATGATAACCAAATCCTATTTAGATTTCATGGAATACATATAAACAAGTTCATACATTTGAAATTTGTCTAAAAAACGAGGTAGTTTACCGATTTCAATAAAGAATAAAGATGTTTGCATAAATATTTTAAACATGGTGGAGACTGGTACAGATTTTATTTACACACTGCTGTATCAAAATCTCATTTCATAAATACAATTTTGTTGGTACACAGTGGAGCAACCTTGGACTTTCTATAGATCAGTGTAATTAAAAATGACCTTATAATTAAAATAAACTTAACATTTAGTGGGCAGCAATTAGCAGATTGTAAAATTGTGGTTGAATTGCTGTTAAAACTAGCAGTCTTTGTACAAAAAATTAACTTTTGCGTATAGCATTTTCTATGGCGCGAAAATATATGCTTTTAAAGCATGGCTTTACTAACGTTCTCATAAAAAATGAGGATTTTTTTAAAGGCATTTAATAATGGCTTGAGATAGTTTTGATATAACAACGAAAATGGCTCTTACTCTTTTCAACAACGAGTGAAAGATTTGAACTGACACCGTCGTGGGATTCGAAATTGTATGTATTGTAATCTGGCTTGGGAGCTAGAGACTAATATGGCACAAAAAATATATGTTTCGTTGACAAACCGACATAGATTTTTTGTCTTACAGTGACTACAATTACAGATATGGGCCGCCGACGCGCACCGAGTATCGACTTATCGTCGAAAATCTGTCTAGCCGCATTAGCTGGCAGGTAAGAAACCGAACGGAATGGAGTTGGGTCCATCATCATCCCATCACCTATCACTCAGGGTCTGGATGAGCTTCACGATCGCAAGGGCCGGGCTGACATCACCACAGGACTGGGCTAATGCGTCACAGGGGATTGGCACGATGGTCACAGGCTGACACGGATTCTGAGGACACGGACAGACAAGAACAAGGCTGGTGAATAACTGGAAATGCTGTTCATGAGTGATTACAATCGGTGGAATACAAAGTTCAAAAAGGACAACCCTGGATTAGCGAAGACATCTGAACCATACAATTGAATCTAAACTGAGAGAAGAAGCAAATCATCGCAATATGGAGGATCGCTAGAGAAATGGACCGCAGCCGTCGCGTCACGAGAGCTCATCAAATAATTATAACTTACTAATAAAACACAAAACATTTTAAATATTAAATTAGTAGCATTTAAATTACCTTTGTAACTATTTAACACAGTTAACTGTCAAATTAGAATACCTTTTGCATTCTGCAAGCAATGTTTAACTGTAATACAAACTTACAATGCGAGCTTATAAGATAATTTTTAAATAACGACAGAAGGTGGCGTTCGTGCCCTGAGCCCTCGATGTAGCCCTGTGGGATGTGGTCTGAGACGATGTTAGGAGGGTAACGGTGCGCCGCCCGATGACGTTGAGCCCCCGTGACGTGGAGACCCCGATGCCTCCCGAGACCCGCGAGACCGCCGCGCCGGTGCCCCGACAAGGTAATGTCGCAGGGGGGCACAACTGGAGCCGATCTCGCTATGTGCAAACCCATTTAATTCATTATCACATTATTTTGTATATTTAAGTTGTCGTTCACGATAGAGTCATGAGTACGCAACAATTGGTATGTATTTTATACTTTAATGCAAACTATTTCGAGCGATCAAATCATTCTGTTAAGCGTTCTTTTTCCCCTGGGTGCTTCAACATCTTTTCGTTTTGGTGTTACCTTTTTGGTATTATTGCTTAGTAAAATACATCAGATGTATCAAGCAAGGCGAGGGACCTCATTTGAATGCAGAAGAACGAGTCACGCGATGCTGTTACCAGGGATTTATGAAGTTAAAAGATGATGGAGCTTATGTCAATGAGTACTCAGATCAAGACAAAGATTCAAACGTAGAAGGGAAATGAGACAGAATTGTGTAACTACAAAGCATGATGGAGCCAAATTTGGAATTGGAAGAATCAGTCGAGTGAAATGGATATATGATGAACCCGATTTGCAGAGAAGGCAAATAAAGATGCAGCATGAATGTACGTGTGATAGAGCCAAACATTAAACAGCGAGAAAAAGTACCGAGATGAAGCAGTACCAAAAATGATGATCATACCAGGGATGTCGGTAAAACATGAATAAATCCATTTAGTATGTGACATGCTACAGAGAAGGACAGATTGGATCATGTTATTCATGAAGAGGCGTGTTTGCTGATATCACTTCAAGAAACCCAAATTTTCGTCCATTAGCACATAAGTTTGTAAGCATTAATTACCAATTGGATAACTATTTACGAATAGTCTGTTGGAGCACCCTTTTTATTATTTATTCCTGTTTCGTTAGCCAAATCCTATCATTTCCGGCAACAAGCGAGTCAACGAAAGCAGTTCCGTCATACATTATTAGTATCATTTTTGACAGTAAATTTAAGGTCACAATGAAAATATTTCAAAGATTACAATCTAGCATTCATTTTTGTTAAGGCATTTAGTATAGATTTACTTGCTTTGTCGTTCTTCCAAAAGACTCCATATGTGATGATATAGTATTTTAACCATCTTTCGGGGCTGAAGACCTTGATGCCAAAACTTAATCTGATGGAGACTTTTAAAGAATGATTTTTTAAGTTTTAAAATGTAATGCTAACATGATTCGTTGATTTACAGGACCTGAAGGATTATATGCGTCAAGCTGGGGAGGTTACCTACGCTGACGCTCATAAGCAACATAGAAATGAAGGGTTAGTTATATATACATAACCTTTTTTATGTGAGAAGAATAGCAAACGAGCATGCAAACTACTTGATGTTAAGTAGTCGCCGCCCGTAGACATCCACGTACAACCACAAACACGACTGAAAGCCTATCTGAGCGCGAACGTAGATACGTTGCTACTCCTGAGGACTAAGATGTTCGCCTCGCTTAAAAGTGCAGCCGGCAACCTCACCTCCAACCGAAACAAGTAACGCTTTACGGCAGATTATTAGGGCGCTGGTGGTATCTCCCCGTTCGAACTATAGTTCTCCAACCTTCACGATGTTAATTTAACATTGAACCTGGCCGGAACGTCATCAATCGTAAATAATTTGTGTAAATTTCAGGCATTTTTTGCTTAAAACTAAAAAAATACTTATAATATGTTATTGAGTCCTTCAGTTGGATATCAGTTCTAAATTGAATGTTATTTATAAAAGGTCAATTATAACTGCATTAATTTTAATCTACACGTATATTGTAACAGACAAAAAAAGAATCTTTTACTTGTACATCGTACTGGGACGTGATTTTGACGTCATTAGCTTGAGGTACCAAGTTAAATTTACCGGGTTTTATTAAAATATCAGCTGTTAAAATAAACACTACTCTTGAGATTCCTTTCTCGCCATTTTTATTAAAACTTATCCAAAGGCCGTTATGTAGACTGCTGTTCATGATTAATGGAATAAAATGTATCCAGATAAAAGGTTATACGGTTCGGAAAGGTTGTTTATGATGATATTGTATTTTTACCATCTTTCGGGGCTGAATACCTTGATGCTAAATTAAATCTGATGGCAACCTTTATGAATATGTAAAAATTTAATTAAATTTGGAAAAAAACAAAATAGTATTTATTCAATACTTTCTCAATCCTTATTCGAGTGCGTGCAGTATGCTCAGGGCCTCAAATTTTTGGAATAGAAACATTGTAGACTTGCATTTCAAGTTTCAAAATGTTGGTATACGCAAATATATTTTATTACCATCTTCAGGAGATTGAACTGATCAGATATATTTTTCCTTACTCATCAAAAGAACGAATGAATTTGTTAAATGAAGCCTTCAAATAAAATTACAATATCCGATGTGGTGTTTGGTGTTTGCAGCGTGGTGGAGTTCGCGACGCACGCGGACATGCGCGCGGCTATCGAGAAGCTGGACGGCACGGAACTGAACGGGCGGCGCATCCGCCTGGTGGAGGACCGGCGCTCGTCGCGGCGCCGCACGCGCTCCTCGTCGTCGCGCTCGCGCTCGCGCTCCCGGGAACGCCGCCGCTCTCGCTCCAGGTGAGGTGGCGCTCGCGGTCTATGCTGGGCTTTTTATTACTATCGAATAGTAGTGTAAATGAGCGTTCAATTTAACACTTTCCCTGCGTTGTACAATACTGTTATTTATTGCGCGGCACAACGCGCTTACGACTTGTACACACCTATGTTGTACATACAAATCTGTATGGATTACGGGCGAACACAAGTACTGTGTTTACTTCGGCGCTACAAGACTGGGGGCGGACATTACGTCTGTATTCGTAGATGATACACAGATGCTAAAAAATATATTTCAGTGAATTGTCGGCGTACTTCAGTCCATAAAATAAGCTACAGTTTAGTTCCGCCTCCCGCAACGCTAAAGCTCTGGTCGAACACTATTACCCATGCGGTGATCATTAGGATTAAGATGGGCGCTTCACATGTAAATAAAACAACCAATGTCTCACTTTTCACAAATTTCTTTAAACATATAAATTGTTTCACTGGAACGTCATGGTTATTGTCACTTACATTGGAAGTAACCATCTCAGTCCTCGGAAGTAGCAATCTATTTGTGATCGACTTCAGGTGGGACCCGTTCTATTTGGAGTTGAATATGTACATAGGATATAGTGATTATTTCCTATCAGGTGGACTGTATGTTTATTAGCTACAAAAAAAGAAGTATTAAATAAATAATATAAGTTAAATGATGATACTTAATTTTAACCATCTTTCGGGGCTGAAAATTCATGAATGATAAATCTCTATCTGACAACACCGATAAATTCAGTTTATACTCGCCCCTTTGCTAGAAATTTTTGAATCTGATGTGCAATCAATTGTTCCCGGCACACGTTGCGCAGCCGCTCTCGCTCCAAGTCCCGCCCGAAGAGCAAGAGTCCCGCCGCCAAGTCCCGCTCCCGTTCCCGATCAAAGTGAGTATCAGTTGCATCTGCCAGTAACCCCTCTAGTATGTAAGGTCCACTTTTTAGTAATATATAGGCTTGCATCGCCCTATAGTTATCATATGAAATATTTAAACCAGACATTTATAAATTAGTCATCTTATGTACTAAGATATGGGAGCCTTAATAATGCCTTACACTCACAATTATTAATGGCCTTTTTAGCAGCCTATCACTGAACTAGTACCGTCCCAAACTTGCATGCGATCAAGCCTTGTCTCAGTGAATACAATCATTAACGTTTTAATTGATATCAATCTAATATGCATGAGATTTGTATAAAATTAACCTAGTGTTCATTTGGCTAGGTGCGTAAAATCATGCGCTGAACAAAACTTAAAATCGTAAGTACTCTGTTATAGTACTTCCTCGATCAGTAAACTAGTACTATATTTATCTTACTTCTAGTATTTGTATCTTTATAGTATCTTTACGTATACATACTTGTCTGTATTAGTTGCGAATGCGTATGTAATATACATTAATGCATTTATTATCTATTTAGTTTGCATTAAATGGGCTATACTTAACATTTATGTGCGCGACCTATACATATGAGAACGCCATCTATCAAATACGCGTATCACTATTATATTTAATTGAAAATAGAAAGAGCAAAGATTATTTTTTTTTATTGAAAATGTGTTGTAAACTTTAATAATAATAATTATTATAATAATTAATACGTAATAATAAATCCAGACGAGATGTCAAAAAACATGAAAACATGATTGCACTGTGTACACTCGAAACTCTCGCTTATGGGGAGAAATAAATAATGAGTCAATAGTTTGTCGTAAATGTCACGCGTCATAAAAGCGTTACCTGGATTTATCGATAAATTGTTGAAACGAGACATCGAAGTGACGTAAGTTTGACGGATGGCGTTCCGCCGGCCGCCGGCGAGAGGCGGTGTGGACGTCCTTAACGTGGGGTTGTGCGCGCGCGGCGCAGGGACCGCAGCCGCTCGGCGTCGCCGGCGCCGATCGCGTGCGCAGCGTCGTGCCTTTCTACACGCTCGATTTCGACATCACGCTGCCGGCGCTCCGCCGCGCGCAAGTCCGCCGACAGGAACGGCCGGCGCTCGCGCGACCGCTCGCACTCCAAGGCCGACTCCAAGTAAGTCGTGCGTGGCCGTGACCTTGCTCTTGTGTTCGCCTTGTGCTCTCGTTTTGGGAAATTCCGATTGCAAAAATCGCGAGCTCTCACCCCGCCCGTTTGCTATGCACTTTATTTTTTTGTTTTTTATGTGAGAAGAGTAACAAACGAGTATGCAAATCACATGATGGTAAGTAGTCGCAGCCCATACACATCCATGTACACATGCAAACACGAACGAAATCCTATCTGCACCCGAATATATATATGTTGTTACTCCTGGGGACTAAGATGGTCGCCTCGATTGAAAGTGTAGCCAGCAACCGCACCTCTCCAACTGGAACACAAGTAATGCTTTACGGTGAATTATGAGTACGACGGTGATACTTCACCGGTCGAACTTTCCCCATTTTCCCACCTTTTCAAATAACCTTAAAATAATCAACATATATACGATCTGAGTCTAAATCATATATAGTCTATCATTTTGCGCAATAACACATTTTTATTTTATAACCGTTTTAATCAAGATCAGTCAAACTGTTTTTGAATTATTGAAAACACACTGAGAAACTGAAAGACAGGTATAAATTCCTTAGTTAATCAGCCAAAATGTAATTATCAAAACATGGCATGGATATGTCCACTTTTTATGTACATAGTAAATCCACAAGCAACTCAGCGTCACTCAATTCAATCAAACTGCAATCGTAAATTCCTAAACGAGACTATTTCCAGCCGCACAATAGTAAAATCACAATTATACATAAAGCATTGCTGTCAGGTATATAATAAGATATATTGGCAAAACGTTATTGACAAAATTCCTATTGAAACATTACTAATAAAATTGATGGCACAATTTATACAAATGTATTGACTCGTATCCATGTTTTCCTGCAACACCAGAAGAAACCCGGCCGTTGCCAGGTGAGCATACGTAGAATATTATGTCAATTATCCTGCTTTATTGCACTAGATATTTTTGAATATAGCATAATATATTCTTCGATATAGCATATATATGTGATATCTGTTAGTTAGTCTGTCTTTCTGAATGCTATGGAAGTCTGTTTTTCCAAAGTATATGTGTAAACTGTTTCATAGAAATTTCAATTATTTGTTATACATGTGGTTTAAATAGAAACATGAAAATGCAAGTTCGTGTGTTTGTATGTTGTATTAAAATACAGCTTTCTTGTCATGGCTTCAAATGTGTCTTTTGCAACAAATCGGTGTTTAAAAGTAATAATTCGATAGTTTATTTTTGAGTCCTAGAAAATAATTAATTAACATTAACTAACATCCAAATTGATTTTAAATCAGCATTTAAATTACGTTATATTTCTCCAGATTTTAATTTGTATATTCGTTTACAGAAAAATAAATTATTTATATGTTATACTAAATCGAGCAATGTTTTATATTTTACGGCTGAAGTATTTAAAGTTTTAAATCTGTTAATTGGTTTTTAAAGTTGCAACCGTATCCGCAGGGAACGATCCAGGTCGCGCAGCAAGGACGCGGCGTCGCCTAAGCGCGACGAGGAGCGACGCGCGAGCAAGTCCCGGTCGCGATCTCGTTCGCGGTCCGGGTCGCGCGACCGGTCGGCGTCGCGCGACCGCTCGCGCTCCGCCTCCCCGCGCCAGAACGGCGACAACGCCGACCGCGGCAGCACGGACCGCTCGCCACGCAGCGGGGACTAAACCGCCGTTTACGATACTTTGGCTACGTTCACACGGTATCTTCTTTGTGCAATTTAAACCTTACCGACTAAGTACTGCATACTTTGTCGAACGCACGAAGTTTGCAAATAAACGGTTGAATACGTTGATCGAATACTTGTCGACGTTAAGCAAACTAAATGAGCTAAAGTATTTGGATATATTGCACGTTCGCTTTGGATCAGTGGTTCCCAACTAGTGGTATGTGTGGTGTTTCGAATTTGTGTAAGGAGAAATATGTACATAAATAAATAACTGAGGAATTACTGATTTCATTTTTTATTTATCATTTCGGCTATAGGAATGTGACTTGTTTTTTATGGTATGCAGGAATCATTAATTGGGAATCACATTGCTCCATGATCATATGAAATAATAGGTTTTGTTTTTTCCGAATGAATATGTGTGCTTTGAATATCGTTCTGTTTAAGATCGAGAATACCTAATAACATAATATTCATACAAGTCACTGCCGTGTGAACGTAGTTTTAATCCGTTTTTCCACTATGTTACGATATGACACGACATAACGTTTGCAACTTAGGATTTAGTATGTTTTTAGTTTTTGCGGCTTCGGCTGTCATCTATTTAGTTATATCGTTATC
The DNA here is from genome assembly GCA_018251015.1 of Phocides pigmalion okeechobee. Taxonomy (NCBI): domain Eukaryota; kingdom Metazoa; phylum Arthropoda; class Insecta; order Lepidoptera; family Hesperiidae; genus Phocides; species Phocides pigmalion. The sequence continues at coordinate 848 of DWON01004364.1, read as the reverse complement.
ACTACTTACTATACGAAACATGAAGTCGCTCCCAGCAACACTGCTTGTCGGGAACAATTGGAACAATTGACGAAAATGCATTAAATATTCAAATATATAGCAAACTATGTAACTAAAACCCATACAAGTCGACTTTAATTGCCCAACTAACAGGACTCCTTACCATAACAAGGTTTTGAATCTTTGTTTTTGTTAAGAAATCGCTGCAACCCGTAAACACCCACATGTAACCCGCTGAAATCTGGTTGCCTCGTTTGTAAATGTAGTCGGCGACCACACCACTAAACGAAACAAGAATTGCTTCACGACTGATTGGGGGTGGCGGTGGTACCGAGTGGTCGCACGACGTAAATATTAATCATATTTAAAAAGCGCAACCAGGTTCGCGAATGGGTTATTCCTGAAATTGTCTTGTGTCGTGTCGTGCATAGTCTAAAACGTCCTTAGCCGAAGATGTTATGTTTGTCTGTACTAGATACCTCATCACTGTTAAACATCAACTGAAGAATGACTAGTCGAAACGCGGCAGCCGACCGCCGTCTGTGACTTAATAATCTCTGTCAAAAATCGGTGCAAGGAACAGATAACATTGAGAAATGCTATATATGCGATTTTAAACTAATATATCATCGCGGAATTTATATATTTTGTTATATAACAGGTACTCACGATTAACGTTTTCAATTGCCGATATTTTGGACCAGTAGCATGGCTCGTATCGTTAATGTTTTCCCGTGACCACGAGCCATACAACTGGTTCGAAATACCGGCAATTAACACTTTCCCTGCGGCAACAACACTGCTGTATAATTCTGGGCGCGACGCGCTTGCGGCTCCTACACAACTGT
>DWON01004363.1:0-16372 GCA_018251015.1 Phocides pigmalion okeechobee | reverse complement strand
CTCAACTCAGGACCTAACCACTGGATACAACTACACCAACCTCGGGTGATCTCGGCTGAACGCCATTACTTTCCACGCTTGGTAAGAGAGGCAATAGAGATCAAGAAACACCCTCAGAACTTCAATAGAGAAGATGGTTTTACAACGTATCGTGGTTGTACGTGGATGTCTATGGGCTGTGACTATTTAATGTTTGTAGTCACAGCCATATGCGAATACTGTATCTATTGGCTGTGAATACTCTGGTTTGATTTATTACCTAACTGACAAAGTGCCGAGTGACATTTATTTTATTTAAATTTTAAGCTCTTAAAATACTTGTTACAGTTTTTTTATTAGTTTTTCGCGGAACCATTTAAAGTGATATTATTTTAAACTAATATTATCGCGGATCTTATATGTCGCAATATGTATAATGCTATATATTTTTACTCTCTCAAATTTTTTCTATCTTCATAATGCATGCGTCGAAATATACACCATTATGAATGGTGGTAGCGAATTGTTGCAAACTAGGCTTTACCATTAACTTTAGAACGTTATCTTTCGAAGTTAATTTTATCACTTGCACCGAGGTTCTGATTCAAGTTGCTATTTTACAGAATATCCCACAGACCTCGGACTGCATTCAACACCTAACAATATTCGTTCGTCGACAATCAGTTACGACGGAACTGCGTTCTCCGCTTGTTAAACGAAGTGCTATTTGTAACAATGTACAATAGAGCAGACTGTAACTGTCATTTGATTTATCACCTAACTAACATAGTGGAGGCCGAGTGGGATTTATTTTATTTAAATCTTACGGCCCTAAAATAGTGGTTGCAGTACTGTTGTTAGTTGTTTCCGTAACCATTTGAAGTGATATGATTTTATACTAATATTATAATCTCTGCTTTAGCTGTGACCACAAGCCATGTAACTGGGTTGAAATATTGGTAAACAAAAATCTTTTTTTTTATCCTGAATACACGGGTATTCAGGATAAAAAAAATGTAATGTAACAGATTAATATGGAAAAACGTTAATGTAAGTTTGAGAGTATGCCAGTTTGCTATTTTTGTTAAATAATAATGATTTTAATGACAATATTGTTATATATCTTTCATGACATATGTATGACAACTATATTTTCTTGTACAAATCATATAAGTTAAATCGTGTAACTGATAACTTAATAGACAATCATTTTAAAACCAAATCAACCATGTTACTAAGTACTAAATGATCTATTAAGGTACGTATTTTCAATTATATATGAGTACGTTTATTTGTTACCTGATCAGCATGCGAGAGGCTTTGCTTACTTCGGAATCAGAATGCTGTGTGTACTTGTTCCATGATATGATGAAATGTCGCGACAATCGTAATTTTTAGGAACAGCATCGCGTCTAAATCTATCTACAATCTCAGATAAGACTTAAATCATGGTTGGATGTAGATGTCCAAGGCTGCAGACCTTAGCATTGGCTAAATTTCATGCTCGTTTTACTTTTAAAAAAGTATTAAAACATGTAAATTAAAGGTGGGAGTACTATAGTTCGACCGATAAGGTACCACCAACGCCTTCATAATCCGCCATAAAGCATTACTTGTGTTTCAATTGGAGAGGTGCGGTTGCTGGCTACACTTTGAAGCGAGGCGACCATTTCAGTCCTCAGGAGTAGCAACGTATCGTAACGGTCGTGTTTATGGTTGTACGTGGATGTCTATTGACTGCGACCACTTAATATCAGGTGGTTTGCATGCTCGTTTTATAATCTTCTCACATAAAAAGTACATATATAACACGTACAACAATATACTCGTGATATGCTTGGTAATTCATTAAATGTCAGTGTCTGATGCATATCTGCACTAATAAATTACTACATAATTGGTCCTTCAAGTCCAATGCGATTGTCTTGTCGGTTCAATTGTCTTTGTGTTATTAAGAGACGACATATGTATACATAATGTAATATCAATATACTAGCTCTGCATGCGACATCGCTTGCATAATTGCCTTGTATAATGGTATAGTAAAATATATTTGTGCTATCCTTTACATAGTGTAAGGTACTCTATCCTAATTTTGAGTCAGGTAAAAAGTTTACTAAATCGGTTATTAAGTAGTCGCCGCGTTATATGGTGGCTAATAAAAAACATCTAATAATAAAGAAAGTTTTTTAATATGTACTGAGTACTTACGATTAACGATTTTTTTTTTATTGCCGATATTTCGAACCATTTGCAAGGCGAGACTGCGGAGGCGAGGAAAACTGTTGACCAGGTTGATGAAGGGCAGCTGATGGCAAGCGACCACTTATACTCACAGACATCTATAATAAAACTGTTACCTAATACAAATGGAATTTTTCATGTTTTTAACGGCGTGTATTTTATATATTCATATATGTATATTATATGAACAAAATGTCATGTAACATTTTTGTAGAAATATTCAACGTATTCTTAAAGGTCTTTGCGATAATAAACTCTCTTACTTTGTAACCATTTTGATGTTGACAATAAAATGAAGTATTTATTAAACAGCGCAACAATTTAATTGTGTCCGTTTTTATTCCAATAATTCGTGAGATCTTTTACACGAGCGAGAAATTGCTGATATTTTCAAATTACGAACACGGACAATAATAATAAAATTCAATTTTCCATTTGTATTAATCTTCTACCAACAGAGGACCCCCGGGATTGGTTCTTTGATTCCTCTCTATTGAATCGGCGTCCGATTGCGTGCAGGTTGGACGCAAATTAATCCGACAGACAATGCTGACCGTGACACAGCCCGATGTTTGGACAGACAATAACAAATTATTCATACTCGGTGATGGAATGTAAACAGAATATGATTGGCTATTAGCATGCAGGTTGCCGGGTTCCACCCGAGGGAATAAGGACACGCGCCCGGCCTAAGGGATCATCCCCCACGCTATTAACAAGTCGCTACTAGCCGCATCTAACTTTGTTCCTAACGTATTCCGAACTTAATTTAATTAATTACGGTCCCTTCTTGGTACGAGTCCATTTCGCTAAATATTATTTGTAGGGGACAAGAAACTAAGATCAAACGAAAGCACGCCCATAACTCGCACGTAATGCTATCAAAGAAGACAAAATGAAATTATATCATGTACTGCTTTTGCCCGTTGATTCGCTCACTCAGAAGTCGATATTACAATACATTCCAATAAAACACAGTTCTGTTTTCACCCAACATAATTGAAAGAAATCTAGAAAAAGATAAAACTTATCACACGATACAAATATATTCCACTTAGCAGTATTTACGTGTTTATTCCGCTTATATTTAAAACCTTTGGTGTATGAGGTCTGTAAGTTAAGTAGTTTTTCAGACAAGTAGTCCAACGTTTGATAGACGCCGTCATTAACAAGAGGGCTAGGAGATATCTTGCGCAGAGAATTACGATAGTGTTTCAACGCGGAAATGGAGCTAGTTCTTAGCACCATGCTACGTAGGTTAGGCTTTTATTATAACTAATTTTAAGATTTTTCATTATTGTAATTTCAATGAAAATAAATATCAGTTTTCTCTGGATCAGTTAGTCGCCTTCCTCTTTTATGTCTAGACTGGCTTTTGCTCGCAGATCTGCTCGCGTAAATGTCGATATAACAAAACATCGCTACTATTTTTTTATCCATACTAATATCCATAATCATCTAAGGAGTGGAATTGCCAATATTCCTTTATTAATACAAACTAAACCTACATAAATAACCTATCTGCAAATTTTAATAATTCTAGGATCAACAGTTATGGCGGTGTGTTGCTTCACTTTACTACGAATTAAATTCGGTGAAGCAACTCTCATGTTTCGGTTGGAGAGGCGAAAGCGAAGCGAGGCAACCGTCTTAGTTCTCAGGAGTAGTAACGCATCCACGAATAAGTTTTAATAAATCTTCAGTCTTGTTTTATATTGTATGTGGATATCCATGCAGTGATTACTTATCAGATGACATGCCATCTTACTCCTCAGGAGTACTAACGCATCAAGCTTAGATAAAATTTTGTCCTGTTTGAGATTGTATGTGGACATTCATACAGCGACAACTTAACATCAGAAGGCATACATTTTCGCTTTACTACTTTTGTAACAAAAAATATCCAGGTCTGTCCGTCACCTTCCTCTTTTATATATAAGGATTATCCGGGATGGTATACGCCGCGTGGTATCGTCGTACGCATTTAACTGCCTTTATTGATCATTATTCATTATAAACGCCGACGTAAACTGGCCGCCGTATGGTTATATTAAGTTGTTAAAAGGGTTTATTGCTCAAAAATAATAGAATTCTTTTTACGTGCCCGCTATTACGGAGGTAATTTCAATGCTGTGTTCGCAATAAATAAAAGTAAATGATACAGTTTTTGGATACAGATATGAACGTGATGCTATTTATCTTTTGCTCTTAACACAAATAAAACGAAGTTTTATCGATATCTTAATTTAATATTGGCGAGGAAAACGCTGCTATTGACAAGGGGGCTGGTTTATATCTCGCGTGGAAAATTGCGACCGCTATTCAGTGCGAGAATGTGGCTAGCGTTCTTGGTACCATGCTGCATGGACACGGACTCCCTTTAAATATTGTACATTATGTTTTTATTATAATACATTTTAAAGGATTTAGGATTATTGCATTTAGCACCTACTTTGTCACTACTACCATTAACATCAGTTGATCTGCACGCTCCTATACTCTTCTAAAATAAAATTAATAAAATAAGAAAGTACTGAAATATACATGGTTTTCTAATAATAGTTATTTGTAGCTCTTGAATCGACAGCGCTAGGGATGTGAAATAATAATTGATTTGAAGAATACTTACCGATCCGGTTAAGTATTCTAATTAATTTTTATAACGAAGTATTGTTATAATTTTTCACTTTGATTGGCACTTTCATCTAGCGAACGTCATTTCATTGGTTCAATTATATTTTATAGTTACAACTACAGTTCTATATATAATGTAAAACTAGATGATATAATTTAGAAATATAAAGGACATGTTTAAAAAGATATAAAATATGTATGTTTTAGAGTTTCTTTCGGTACCACTTCTCCAAAATGAAAGATCTTACGAGTTTATTGACGTTCTAAAAGAGTTCTATAAAGTATCTACTTTGATTAAAAATATTTTGATTTTTAATTTAAACTTAGCTTGCTATAAAGTTTATAGCAATACAAAAAAATAATATTGCTTCAGAAGTCTAACAACACTCCCAACGTAATGAGACCAAATTTGCAGTTGTCTTATATAGAACATTAAATTTTGAGTGGATGCGACCTTTAGAAATTGCTTGCATCTCTTCAACAACTAGAAAAAAATTAAAGATTTTTAAGAAACAGCTTCACTGATATTGTTAATGACAGCTTGGTATGCTCTCAATGAAGACATTAAAAATTCGATTCCGTCTGTAAATAAGATAGTGGCCTCGCTTTTAAGAGTGCGTAACCGCACATTTCTGACCAAAACAAAAAGAGATTCTTTACGGTTGATTAGGGATCCAGTTGAACTATAGTTCTATCATCAGTAATTATTTATTTATCTTTAATATTTATACCGTAATTATGTTTATATCACACATAAGTTGTTTCTTGCCGCATTTTAGTTATATAGAACAATTGAAAGAACGAATATTATCACGTAGTAAAATGTTAAAAGTGTATTACGAACATGTATGTAGGTTTTCATACTTAAATATTTTTAATTGCCAACATTTCGAATAGCAGTTTAGCTGCACCTACGACCCGTGCAACTGGTTAGATATATGGGAAATAAAAACAGTTAAACATATCGCTACTTTAAAACAAAAGGGCCACAAATCAAAAATATTTAAAATCCTTTTTATTGTAAAAATTCAAATTTTGTCGGTCACATACCATTAAAATCACAATAAAAATATCTTTTTATCAGTTTTAAAATTACAGAGCAATTATACAAGAACTGATTTTGAAAACTTTAAATGGCTCTCCTGCAAAATTGGGTCTATTCGCGTTTGTTTTGAAGTAACAATATGCACTCAATGTAAAAATAGATTTTTTTGTAGAATAGTCTAATAAAACGGCCACCTGATGGAAAGCAGTCACCATCGCCGATGGACGTTAACAACACCAGCAAAATCGCCGATACATCGTCTGCTTTGAACCACAGCACTATTGCACCTTTATATTACAATAGATCTGTTCAACATACTCATATATAGCGTAAAGGTGGTCACCGTATTTAGGTTACTCGATTTATTTTATAGCTCGTAAACAAACCTAGTAAACTTCTGTCACTCTCGTTCGGCGGTTTATGGTGAATAAGATTTTACGGCAACTGTTACGTGGTTACCAATAGCAACATCATTTTCTATGGCATCGACTCTCTAAATGCAAATAGAGTAACGTTTCCCATTTCATCTTTTGTTACGAGATCTTTATGAAGCGTCGGACCGCTTGTAATTTTAATAGATCACTTTTTCTATGGGTTTATGTTTTCTTAACTTTATTTCTGCTTGTAGCGTTCCGTTTCTTTTGCATTTAGTTATATATTGTGTTACATTTTACGTTTCGATGTGTGGTTTTACACATGTCTTTACAAATAACATGCAGCATAAAGTACTCCCACACACAAAGTGAGGCATCAAATATTTTATTTATTACAATTTAAATTTTTGGCCGTAGTATAACTTTTATCCGTTTTTATTTCATTACAATGTATTAACTCTATCAAATGTTTTCTAATAGCATGCTTGTAACATAGATGTTTTATATATATATAGTGTGTTACATAATATGAATTTTAAATTAAAATTTCACAAAATATATGAATCACTTTTTAAAAATATGCAAGGAAAACCAAATACATATATGATGGCATCAGGTGACATATTATTGTCAGTTTATTCTTCTTAGTTAAGGTTAACTGAGAAGTACAACTAATTTACTTCCCAGTAAGGTCAGCTGAGAAGTAAATATTAAAGTGTCTGCCAAATTGCTTAAAAACGGCTTCAATAGACAATATCGTTTCGTTGATGCTCGATTCTCGATACTCGAAACAATCAAACGTGTCACTAGAAGCGATGCCTTTTCTATTACGATTTGTATTCGAGTAATACTCACTCTAACAATCGAAAAGCATTTTGATAAATTATTATAAACAGTAGACTGACACTTTGTAGTAAAGCAATTAGAGAGGGTGCTTGTAGATATAAGATACTTTTCGATAAAAAAAAATCCTATTCGAGTAACACTCGCATTAAGTGTATCGATTTTTAAAGTATGGCGTATATATGATTTTACTAAAATATACCTTGTAACTAAACAATAGGCGAAATAACATTATCAGTACTTTCCGCCAAATATTATCTCGGCAATTGTACCAACTGTACCAACTGGCAACTGTACCAAGCCATTATGAGGGATCACTGATTCCTCGTAATGGGTTTGGTAGTATATCTTTTGTTATTTTAATTTAGGCGACTTCATCAAAACAGTCGCACCAAGTTGGCTTGAATCACACTGAATCTCATTTCTAGCAAAAACTAAAAAATATTTAGGAGTTAATATTATTGTTTCGTTGAAGTCCTTGTGTTTCATAAAAGTGTGTTTTAAAGTTGAAGTATATCTATATATATAAAAGAAAGTTGTGTCAGTTACACTATTTATAACTCAAGAATGGCATTTGGCTGAAAATTGGTGATGAGGTAGCTTAGAACCAGGAATAGGACATAGGATACATTTTATCGAAGAACGCGGACGATGTCGCGGCCGAACAGCTAGTTATAATATATTAAAGCAGTAGTTGCAAAGATTTTTAATAACGACGTCTGTCCAATATACGAATTCTAATCGAGTTTTAAATTGCAGCCATTCTTATCTGCTGCGTCGGTTCGCACTCCAACTGAACTTTCATCTCCCATCCTACGCTCCGTTCCTCGTTAGCTTCTCCTTAAAACTTTGCCCGAGACTTCGACAACAAGTTTTTTAACTCGAATGAAACTCAATTCTTATGATTAATTAATTCGATTGTACGTAGAGTTATTTGCGGCGCGATCGCCAACCATGGTGTCCATTATTTCATGATTTGGGTCGAGGGTGAAAGCAAGGGTCGATTCTGCTCAGTCACCGCACCGACAAACTCGTTACAACCCCGTTTCACAGTTTTCTTACCTTTTTTTCTTTTTTCGAGGACGTGAAAACACTTTATTGGGAAACTCAATTTAGACATTCGCGTCAAAACTTGCTTTCTTGTGAAGTGCCACTTCATAATATTTTTTTCTATGCTACGAGGCGGTATTTCCTTTTGTTTCAACGCTAAAAATATTTTTAAGTTGCGTCTCATGCGATATAATAGTAAAGTTCTTGGAGCGTAAAACGGGGCTCTCATAATCCGAAGTTTAGCGGCAATAAAATATAAATAGGCATACTCATACATCAGGTAAGCGTCTTGCGGCTTTCGAGGCACGCAATGTAATTTAATTAAGGCGCGATATAAAACACCTTGGTAGGTGCGGTGGCACTTAAGACAGCCTTAATTCGGGAGCGCTTGATGAACTTTCCACGTGTGGATGCTAATGGGCGCATTATTCAGCGAACGACGTTATGATTGTGTGTAGATGTGTTACGCCGTTATCGGTTTCATGGCGGTTTTGTTAACTTTGATGCTTGTTTTACGAGCTTTTTAACGTCTTGTATATCGCTTTTTGTTTAAATTATTCATTTTCTTTTTTATAAAATACAAACGAACAAGCAGTCCACCTGATAGTAAGTGATCACTGCCGTTCGGAAATAACCAACTCCATAAAGAACAAAAGACCTACTTAAAGTTCACCACAGATGCGTTACTAATACTGAGGACTAAGCTGATCGCCTCGTTTGTAAGTGAGCCGGCATCCAAACTTATCAATAAAATGCAAGTAAGCTTCACGCTAAAAATTTGTATGTCATACTAACTACGTCATAAGTTACCGACAAATGTAAGCTTTATTTACCTGTGACAGATTTTCTTTGTCTACAACGTAGTAAAATTTGGCAGTTAATCTCGGTGCGGTTATTAATTCTATTTGAGATTCTATGTACATGTCTTAGGCTGCAGCAACGACATAACAGCAAGTGACCTACATGCTCGTTTTCTACTCTTCCAACATGAAAACAAATACAACATATACAATTATTATTGATGCTTACACATATTTTGTATTTTTTTAATGAGAGTAGTAAACGAGCATGTAAACCACCTGATGTTAAGTAGTCGCAGCCCATAGACATCCACGTCCAACCTCAAAAACAACTGAAATCGAATCTGAACCCGAACGTAGGTGCATCGCTACTCCTGAGGACTAACATGGTCGCCTTGCTACAAAGTGTAGCCGGCAACCGCACCTCTCCAACCGAAACACAAGTAATGCTTTATGGCGGATTATGACGGCAATTTATACGTCTACACTATCTAGTTTGCAGCTAATCGGTACATTATTCAAGGTACATAGCGATTGTATTTGTCAAGCTATTGATCCATTATTGTAGCTAATGGATATCTAATAAGCAATTAATTTACACTATAGTACGTTGAAGACTAAACTTATGTCTAAGATACGAGTAAATAGCATGCAGTTCATTTGACTGTAGGTGGTCCCTGTTTTTTATGGACATCTGTAAACTCTAGTCGATTACAGATATGTTGATACTTCTGAGGACTAAGATGTTTGCCAATGACTCCACCGAAACCGAAGTTGATAGGTCCCTGGTCCAGCTGTACAGCTCCTACTATCTTGGAAATAATATCCGAGTTAAAAGACCTTCGTATTGATGAGCCTAGGCCTCTTCAATTTTCATTTTAATGTTTGTACCTAAAATATCAACGGGACTCCATAATGAAGCTATGTTTTTATATGTCTATGGGCTCTATCTACTAATTTTTGTTACCAGTCATAATCTATTTTAAAGCAATTCTTATATTTCAGTTGTAGAGATGCAGGTACCAGCTACACTTAAAAGCAAGCCTGGAAGCTTAAATACGATTGATTTGACCTTTAAAAGGTGGGAGAACTTTACTTCGACAGGGGAGTGTTTCGGTTAGAGAGGTGCGGTTGGCGACAACATTTTTAAGCGAGGCGACCATCTTAGTCTTCAGGAAAAGCAACGTATCTATGTTCGAGCTCAGATAGGATTTCGGTCGTGTTTGTGGTTGTACGTGGATGTCTGTGGGCTGCGACTACTTAACATTAGGTGGTTTGCATGCTCGTTTGCTAATCTTCTCGCGTAAAATAAGAAATATTAAATTCTCACAGATCTTTGTTCCCAACTATCGTAACATCGACGGTTAAGTTACCCACAAATTGTCAAACATTCTCCATTTTACACTTACAAAACCGGGTAATAAATCTCTATCAGTACGTTGAGGCTTTAAAATGCATTTGCCTAAAAGAAACTTGTCTACCAAATATAAAAATAATAATTAACATAACCATATTAAAGGCTTACGTAGAGCAAACTTAAATTTTGTGGTGAAATTAATGTAGCAACCGTGCATGCGTTCCATTTGATGCCAAATGGCCGCCTATAGATATCTGTAGCCTACGTCACAACATGACCTAAAATAGTAGTCCTAATTAAAATTACAGGAATAAATTAGTGATAAACCTTTTACTCTATTAAAATAAACGGAGGGAATAAGCGATAAAGATATTGCACATATATAGGATACACCACGCCCTTCTCCAATCTTCATGATAGATGCATGACGATGGACAAAGATTCCTTTCAGGTGGCCTTAATGTGGTGCGCATAATGTTCCGAGTGCCTCTAAAAGAAGATAGAGTGGGTAGTTTCAGCTACATCCCAAAACAGAACACGATTGAAATCCTATCTGAGCTCGAACGTGGATACGTTGCTACTCCTGAGGACTAAGACAGTCGCCTCGCTTCAAAGTGTTGCCGGCATCCGCCCCTCTTCAATCAAAACATAAGTAATACTTTACGGCAGATTATGAGGGCGGTGGTGGTACCTCCGCGATCGAAATATATATAGTTCTTCCATCTTCCAAATAATTAATAAATATGAAAAATATTATAAAAAAATGTTACCGTTGAATAGATTAAAGCGAAAATCTTTTGTCGAATGCTTTTTTAATTCATCCCTATGGTTATTTTCATATTCTAAAGTGGAAAGCTTGATTTCTTTGGTATTTTAACCATTAAAGGGTCTTTTCAATAACAACCCTCTCTTCACCTAAAAAAATAAGTAATTTTAATGGATGTTACCATTTGAAAGAAAATTGATTTCTTTATTCATTACAAAAGTCCGCGAAATGAAATACTTTTTGGCTGTGTAGAAGTTTATGAATTTTTCCTTTACTTTTTTCCTTACTCATTATATTTCCCTTGCGTTATAAATGTACTATATAATCGATTAATTCCAGTTCATTATTTTCTATTACACTTATTAAGTTGTTGTTAAAAACTACTTTACAACAATCCGCCACCACAACGCACATATAATGGTAAATATTTCAAATCATGCATTATGCTCTTCTCACATAAAAACACGGTTATATAAAATTCGATCAAACCAATTACATGGATAAAATTATGATCATACGTATGCTTGACTAATATATGTATGTTAAGATTATTTTATGTGAGAAGAGTAGCAAACGAGCATGTAAACCACCCTATGTTAAGTAGTCGCAGCTCATAGACATCCACGTACTACAACCACAAACACGGCTGATGTCCTATCCTAAGAAATGAATGTACTAGCAAATATTTATTATCAGCACATCAATAATAGACTCATAGACTGACAGACTCATCGTCACCTCGAGTGACTGGAAGGCTGGCAGCTATTTCGCTCAAAGAATCAGTCTGGCCATACAACGAGGGTTTGCTGCCAGCGTTCTGGGCACTATGCCACAAGCAGGAGTTCTGGATGGCATTTTTAATTCGTAAAGTGTTTATAATTAAAATTAAAATGTTTTATATAAATATTTTGTGTGGGTTGTTTAATTATGTTAACATTTTATTTAAATAAAAAGTTAATATTGAAAAAAATCAACGTCGTTAATAAATATTAACTCCGCAATAACGCCATGTTGTTAAAAATCAGAAGAGGGAGACAATTAATCAAATTAAAATCGAATAAACTTTATCTGTCCTTTTTATTTGAAAGTCGCTTGAGGATAAACCAGAATTCCTTTTAGCAATTAAAATATAATTACTCTTAAAAAACCAGTTTTAAGCATCGGCTGATGACATTTTTAATTAAAAAACTAAAGTTATGCGATAATTTGATTATATGCAATTGATATGAAGTCTGACTTTAATATTAATTATGTTTAATATTACGTATATCATGAAATATTTTTAGTTACAAGTAAATAGTAGACATACATTTAAAGATAATAATTGCAGATTTTTTTCTTTATAAAGAAACGATAGTTATCGGATGATAAAGTATTTTTTATGACTTTGATAAAATTCATTAAATTTCATTTTAAGTTCTCATAAATGCCAGTTAAATTGAATTTATGTTAAATTTGCATTCGAAATATTCACGATCATTAAAAGATTTTGGCAACCAATGACGATTAAATTATTATTGCAATAACAAATTAAAAAATATTTTATTTCAGTATTTTTCGTAAATGCTGACCATTTAGTGCCCAATTTTTAATAAAATGTTTCAATCATGTGGCTTTAAAACCTTTGATCGTAAATGATTAGTCCCACGTTTGATACACCACTGATGACAAGCGAGGTGGTTCATATGTCGTGCGGAAAATTAACATTGCTTAAATTAAAATATTTTTTTTTGCTATTAAACTCGTATTTAATATATAATAATTGAAATAGTTTGACCGGAGAGGTATTACTGTTGCTCCCATAATCCGATGAAAGGCAATTCTTATTACGGTTTGTGAGATGCTATTGCCGGCTACACTTCCAAATGAAACTATCATCTCAGTCTTTCGGAGAAGCAACACGTCTACGCACGACTTCAGATAGGACTTTACTCTGGTTTAGGGTTGGATGTACATGCCCATATGTTACAGACACCATGTAATATACGATAACCTGTATACTCGTTTGCTTCTCTTCTATAAATGGTAAAATTTTATTAAATCTGAGTAATTATAATAAACAAAAATATTTATCCAAAGGGCCGATTAGGGCGACGTAATTTGCCAACAAGCAGTTATCGTAAATAAGATAAGCTTTGCTATTTATGGAATAAACTAGGGACAAAAGCCCCGAGGTGTCCGTTCGCTCACATTAGAAGTAACACCTCCGGGATTGTTAGGGTTAAATATTTGCTGGTATAGTGAAAAAAATATCTCCAGTTATTTCCATATTTATAAGACCGCTAAGCGTCAAAAGCACGTAACTAATCAATTTTATTAGATTACTAGCTGTGCCTACGACTTCGTCGGTGACGATTAAATTAAATTGACATGACTTATTTTTTTGTTAACCGATTTGGTCAATGAAAAAAAAAACGGAATGGTAGAAGTGTAGAAGGCATCCCATTATGATTTTTTAAATATATTTTCCACGCACAGACAGCGATCAGTTACTGTTTTAGTGTAGGTATGTATGGTCGACTAACTTACTTTTTAGGGCACCGAACCTTCCCCAAACCATAGGTACTAAGTTTTGTTGACAAGCAGAGTAACATTCAAGAGTTCGATCAAACTCGAACAAGTCTTGTGTCGATTAGGACAGTGGGTGACCATTACAATGTAAAATTTACAACGAAGGACAAAGGGAAGGGTGAGTAATCTAAATTGTAGCTTCAAGATAGCTGTTTAATATTAACTAACTTATAAAGATATTGAACTTTTAAAGATGGGAGAACTATAGATCGACTGGGTTATTACCACCGCCGCCCTCATAATCCACCGTAAAGCATTACCTACTTGTATTTCGGTTGGAAGGGTGTGGTTGCGGGATACACTTTGAAGGGAGGCGAAAATGTTAGTCCTCAGGAGTAGCAACGCATTACGTTCAAGCTCAGATAGGATTTCGGTCGTGTTTGTGGTTGTATGTGGATGTCTATGGGCTGCGACTACTTAATACGTTGTCAAAATAAGGATTATTATTAAATTAAGGATTAAGAACTGGACAAAACGTCCGGTGTAATTCTGTGGTACCAAGACTCATATTAAAGATTTAGATTTGTTATAAGGATAACGTAAATTAAAATGTCCTGTTAAGATGAGGGTAGAGTAACAAAATGCCGTAATAAAGATAAATATCAAGTTCTATAAATTCATAGCGCAAAAGATCTTGACAACATCCACACTTCGGAACATTAGCATGTTCCACTGAGGCGCGAAGTGTCGTTGGCGCGCCGCCAGTATTACTGCCAAATAGATATCTTTTATTCAGTAAACTCAAACTTTTCTGGGCATAAATCCACGACAAGAGGGCACCTTCATGAAATTGTAATGAGGAAGAACTATTTATGGCTAATCCTTTTGAAATAAACTGCTCGAAATGGTGTCCGTCTGAATTTCTACGCACGACCGTTACAAGAAAACGTCTGGAGTTGCAAAATGTTTGCAGCAAAAAGTGATAGTGGGTGAATGGAACAGACTTATGTGGGATATCGAGTTGTGAAAGAGAAGCCATAGTGCGCAGACGGATGAGGTACACGGTGGAGTAGATTTTTGAATTGCAAATAGGGGAAATGAAACTGCCGCCGCCTTGGTCGTCCCACTCTCCCGACCTCTTCCGGCGTTATAATCATCCTTAATAACACGGGAGTGCTCTAATGAATTTATGTTGTGATCAAAGCAAGGAGCTAACTTGAGTTAAGTTGAAAATGTGTACATTGGTTCTAGATTACAAGTTTTTGTTCTTGATGTTAAGTTAAAACGACAGTGAGGGCGATAATGGAGTTATATGAAAGATTAACTTAGTTTTTAATTTGTCTTAGATCTTTACTTAACTTGGCTCCATTCTTTGTACTCTTTGGGGATAATAAGTTAAAGTTGATAAGTCCGCGTTAGGTTAAAGTTTGTATCGATCGAGGTACTAACTTCTACTGAAATATCAATTTGAGGTAGATTCTAATTTTAGTTTATAAAACTGTAGTACCAAATAAGTGTAAATGAAGTTTCGCAGTCACTGCCGCTAGTGATTAAGTATAATCAAATGTGGGAATAATTGTTTATAAAAAAATACTCTTATATGCCACGGGCCAATGCTTCAAGACCAAAGGGTTTTATTTATGTTTAGAATAGAATAGAATAGAATATACTTTATTGCATACCATAAAATTGAAGACAAAGATTTACATATTTCATAACATAGTACACAATAGGGTACAAATATGTTTGGCACTAATCACTAAAATGAGAAAAAAAAATCATTTTGTTCATTGAATGTAAGGTTTTATTCGTATGTTCTAAAATGAAAGTAGCGTTAATTACTTCTGTATAACAAAATCATATGTTAATGAAAATTCCGTCAAAACCGATACAGCAATATTTCTCTTTATGGGTTTTAACTTTTTTGCACGGATCCCTAAAACTTTTTCTAAATTGAATAAATACTATAAATATTTTCACATGCACTTAATAAACAATTATTCTGATATTGCAAAACAGACATGTCAATTTTATTCCTACGTATAAATAATTACATTCTGTACCGTAACTTTCGGCGTTTTACGGTTGGGCGCTTTGTGATGACCACGCTTTTTATATTTACAGAGTTTCCGAATGGTCAAAAGATATGCAAACAGACGGACGGATAGCGAACGCAACTAATAGAGTTCCAGTTGACGTATCCACATGCACTGGCGTTCTGTAACTGAATCTAAAAATTGACGGAGTGGATAAAAATTGTGCGTCCGTCACGGAACGCTCACTAGACGTAAAATACCGAAATTGACGGTTGTGGAAAGATACTCAACATAGTTTTGTTTATAAAAATATATACACGATAAACAAAATATCACTTTAAATAAATAAAAAGATATTTTTGTTAATAAAATTAAGTATAAAAATACTGCCAAGCAGATCTTCTTTGGAAAACAATATTCTTATCTGAAAAAATCTACAAAACATTTTTCGGGAACAAGTATGTAAAACACATACATAGGATTATTAATAATATTACTTATATAAAGTACTAATGACCAAGACAGATGACATCATGCTCTGAAACAACTAATAGAATTTTGATAATTAATGGTATCAGGAAGCAAGAGTTTCCGCAAAGTAAAGACTTTGCGGAAACTCTTGCCATTAAGCTGTTGTTAACTAATACCAGTTTTGCACCCGATTGTAACGCCACCTACCAATTGTGAATCCATTCTCGATTCCACTAAAACATACGAAAAATTATCAAAATCT
>DWON01004362.1:0-16373 GCA_018251015.1 Phocides pigmalion okeechobee | reverse complement strand
CTATAAGACGTTGCTTCGTACCAAATTTCACGATTCTGAGTTCACGGGAAGTACCCTGTGGGTTTTGATTCCCTTGCTGGTTTTTTAAATTTGTGGAAATATGTGGCATAACCGGCGGTTTTTAGATTGCGTTGGCTTAGAAGTTTGATTTTTTCAAAGCTCCAAAGGACAGTAGACCTGAGTATTTGATATAAATTTCAGCTTAATACCTCCACGCGTTCCTGAAAAAAAGGGTCTTGACAGACGGACAACAAAGTGATCTTACAAGGGTGTTTTTTCCTTTCGAAGTACGGAACCCTAAAAATCTAGAATTGAAACGTTTGTGGTCGTCCCTCCAGCATGTTTAAATTCCATCTGTCAGCTCAAGTGTATAGAATTGCTTTAGATACCGTCACAATGTCACTCGTCTGTCGCATTTGCATTTATATGACAAGCTTCTATGTTATCTACGATTTCTGCTTACAAAGTGGATATAGAAAACGAAGACGCAATCCACTTGTGTAGTAAGTGGTTACTGCCACCCATGGAAATCTGTAACCAACTTCAAAAAGAAGAGTCTCACTTGAAGACTATCAAAGATGCATTTTTTTATGTGAGAAGAGTGACAAAGAAGCAAGCAAACCTCCTGATGTTAAGTAGTCGCAGCTCGTAGATATCCACGTACAACCACAAACACGACCGAAATCCTATCTGAGCTCGAATGTAGACGCATTGCTACTCTTGAAGGCCCAGATGGTCGCCTCGCTTCAAGGTGTAGCCGGCAACTGCGCCTCTCCAACCGAAACACAAGTAATGCTTTACGGCGGATTATGACGGCGGCGGTGGTAGCTCCCCGGTCGAACTATAGTTCTCCCACCTTGGAATTGCTACTCCTAAGGACGAAACGCGAATATTTTTTATGCTAAAAATGGTTACGACGGTGGTTGGTACCTACCCGGTTGTATCATATGGGTTCGGCCATTGTTTCTACATATATATAATCTCAGATAAAACTTCAGTCCTGCTTGGGGTTGTGTGTGGATGTCCATTAGCTGAAGCAAGAATTTTATGTCAGGTGATCTCATTTGCTACTCTTCTCGTACGTAAATAAGAAAAAATGTATTGTCATGTCAAAAAAGCGTGGTTCTTTTTCAGTGATCTATTGTCACCATGTACCACACGTTCTTTTTTAATTGAAATACATTCTTATTTACACTTTTTAGTTTTTTTTTATAAAACGTGTTTTTTAGTTTCTTTATACAATTATTTATTATTCTTTTTTTTTCTTATAATTGCATCGTCGTCGGTCCTTGATAAGTCTGCAGTTTCGAATTAATCCGACATCTTGGAGTACGTCAAAATCGTGTTCAAAGTTTTCGTCACAAACATACATACATACATACATACATATGACGAAGCTAATAAAAGCGTGTAAAAAAGACGGTAATATATCGATTTCACCACTTCCACTATGTAGTATGTGGCAGTCCAAGTTTAGCTTACTCAATGCGGCAAGTATCATTAAGTGTAGTGTGGTGTCGCGACACTCCATTATGTGATGTATTGCTGTGTCGCAAAGTTAGAAATCGCTCGTCATGGCGTCTAATCATAACTTTATGGCATGTAATTAATCAAGTGAAGTCGCTTCGTGTGACTGATTTGAGATCCAAGTGCTAATGAAATGTCCTTGTAATGATGATGGTATCAATTTTCAGTGTTAGTTAGTTTTGTTTACATATAGCGTTGCCAACGTTTAGTCTATGGAACGACAATTAACTTTGAAACTAGTCAAAATACCTATAGGGCTAGTCAATATATCTATAGTACTGTGACCTTTGAAACTATCGCTAGATCGATTGGAATGTATAAAAAATGCGTATTAATGACGCGAAATATTATCTGTAATTTTTGTAGTATTCGTAGCACTTTACTGTGCTCTGTAGGCTACTGTACTCTATAGGCTACTGTACTCTATAGGCTCACATTTATATTAAATCAGTTTTGCCGGCGGCGGCCATAGATTGAAGCTGTTATCTCTAAATTGCTGATGCGCCAACTATACACACATCTGTTGTTTTTGGCAGCATCAGTGTATCGTCAATGAATACACAGCCATTGTGTTCGCCCATACGCTTGTACATATTTTGAGTTTGAATACAGCAGCTGTATAAAAGTCGCACGCGCGTTACACAAACTTACAGCAGTTGTATTTGCCGCAGTTAAAGTGTTCATCTGCCTCGGGGGTCAGTTACTTGTGTTCCGATTAGATTGCGTACAATTTTGTCCGGAATATATTGACTTAACACAAAAGCGATCCTCATTACGTAAACGGATCTTCGGTTTAATGGGATTTTTTAACCGTTGCGAAAAGGTTGATGTTTTTTTTCTTTTTTTTAAACCCAAATAAATTAGTACTTGACAACGATCCCACTGGATGGTAAGTGGCGATGAAGTCCTTATATCATCATTATATCTATTTGGATTTTACCTATATCTGGTTTCGATGTAGTGCCAATCAACAATTTGAAAAGTTTCTAAATGGTGTAGATGCTTTTGTTGTATGTTATGAATAATTATTACTAATAGTCGCCCGGTAGTTGAATCGACTAAAATTCATTAAGTTTAACAATTAAATTAAAAAAATTACACCGTCAAGTATTTAATGAAAATTCCAAAAGCAGACAATACCTACTATTGGAAACTTATTCAGTCTATCGGACATGTTCAATTTTTTGAGCGTCACCTCTTTGTGCAGTTGACAATGGTGTGTTAGTCATATAGAGAGTTAGTGTTTATATCTATTAATTTAATGTTTTTCTGTTACATATAAATTTTAACTGTGCCAAACTACATACTCCTCCGTCCGCGTAATTGTCGTAAAAATGTGTACAAAGTTTTGCTTCACGTATTAATATGTAAATTTTACTTACATACGAAGCGATCAATATCAAAAAAGAATGCATTCTCGTTTCCTACTTTATATTCATAAAAATTGCGTTATTTAAGGCTGCGTGTGATAATCCATTCCTGATTTGGAAACATTGTAATCAGAAATTTTAATCAATTAATTTAAAATATTTTTTCATAATCCGCAACATACGTAACTGGCAACTTTTGACAATAACTGAATTCGTTTTGGTACATTCGTACAAATCGTTAAAAATTACGAAAATTATTTAAATTTTTTAACCATGCCTGTTAAAGTTACTATAATTATATTGAACGAGAAAAGTTACTTTTTAATTTTTAACGACACATATATTGCATGATAATCTCAAAAATGTCAAAACCAATTACAGATGTCAGGTGACAAGTGTCATTATGTCCACAGATAACAATTTAATTAGCGAGTTTTAGTGGGAACCATTCCATAAACATGAAGAGAAAACAGTTTAAATAGGCCACGAGCCAGCAACTGATTTTCATTACTGTTTCGATATTAGAAAATAAGTCACAAAATGCTTCTGAGAGTTATAGTATGAAACATCGTGAACTTCAGCGGCGGTTTCGTGGATGGGTTAAGCAAAAATGAAATCCATGGCACGTAAAAAAGTCGCTACTGTTGCCATTACTCAAAATTAAAAACAAAATCAAAATATTTTTATTAATGAAATTAGTACCTGGTTCATGGACTAAACTGCTATTTAACGCAGTGGACGCGATCACAACGCTAAGTGGTCGTAGGTGGACGTCTGACTGTTGGAATTTACGAAACAAAACCAATTATTTTAAACACGCTTTTATTAGCTTGACCTGTATAAGTATTTATTTACCAATTAACCTGTTAACGTCTTTTTGACTAACTTCTAGAAGACGTATCATCGAAATTCATGGTATTAATTATTATAAATGCTTTTGGTAGCTATTTTTTTTATTATGAAAGAGTAAGAAACGGGCATGCAGGCCACTTGATGTTAAGTGGTCACCGCCGCCCATGAAAAACCAAGTCTAATCTTAAATAGAACTTCTGTTGGATGCGGATGCGTTCCTATCGGTATGCGGTGTATCCGGCAACCACACCTCACCAACCGAAACACAAAACATGAAGAACATGTTGCTTTACGGCGGGTTATGAGGGTGAGTTCGGCGGTGGTGCCGCCCCAGGCGAACTCTAACGGCTCTACCACCTTTTATTTATATATGCATGCTTGTTGTTCAAGCACTTGAATTTTGAAAGAAGTTCGTAAGTAATAACTTAAAACAAAAAAATATATATATTTTAAAGTCATACCTAATAATTCAAATTAAAGTGGTTTAACATTTTATAATAAATTTTAAATAAATATTTTACAAAATAAACCAATTTTAAGATATAGTTGTGAGGCCCCAGGTAATAAAAATAATCGACTAATTTATAAGCAGTTACATTAAAACAAAATGTTAGATATATAAATAAAACGTCGTTGACAATTATATACAACTAGCCTAAGCCTACAGCTCTACCCGCGATATATACCTTACCCTTACGTGTCTATTATATTATATAAACAGTTTAAAATATAACTGCAAAAAAGAATCATCAAAATCGGTTCATGGAGTAAAAGATTACAGATTAAAAAATCTTCACAGCAGGTTCACAGAGTGAAGAATTATCCGTAGAAAAAGCAATCATCATGTTCAGTTCACGGAGTAAATAATTATCAGCATAAAAAGTCATCAAAACCGGTTCCCAGAGTTAATAATTATCATACATAAAAATACATTCCGACGAATTAAAAATCTTTCTTCTTTTTTGAGATTTATATAAATACTTTCCGACGAATTGATAATCTTTGTTATTTTTGAGGTATATTAAAAAGGCGGTAATTGCTTGAAAAACAACGAGCAGACTAGCCGGAGACCGACATAAACGGAAAACATGGAGAAAGCTTTTTCATCTCAGACGGTCCTAACATCTGTAATGCCTTAAAAAGCAATTGCTTTATTATACAAAAAAATATTTTTAGACATAGTTAAATTGCTCAAAATAAATGTAAATTAGTTATAAAAATTAAAAGCTTATTTATTTGTTTCTAAGTCGTTCAATTTAGATTATATTTGAGTATACTCGCGTCGACTCACGATTGATGTAGAATGCCACAAACCTTCGCGAAGGTATTCCAACCAACATTCTAAAGCACCATGGCCATCAAATGAAAATCTAGTAATGCATAAAGGACAAACAGACCGCCAAGCATTTGTTAATTTTTATATACATAAAAAATAAAGTCTTATATGTCTCCGAAGTCAATAATGGACATTCCTGATTCATTTTATTATTATAATCCTGTATTATTTACATTTTTTACTTAAAAAAACTTGACATTGAACATCCTGCTTATTGATATCTAGCTAGATAATGTTATAAACTTTATCCTAAATGTTGCCTCAAACTAAAACTTTGAAAATATATTTTTTTAATAATGACATTGGATTTTATAAGCAAATATTTCCAAGTGGCCGCCACACTTCTCCCTGTTATTTTTTTATTTTTACTAATAGTTGTAGTACACTATTTGTATAGATCGTAAGTAGATCTGCAAATTTAAGCAGTGTAGGTTACAGATAAGAATTGGATGGGTGACCACGAGTAGAGAAATTTTAAGCATAATTACTTATTCAAGGCATGTTATTTGGGCATAGACTAAAGGGCTTGCGGTTGTTATCGTTTTATCGCAGTCAAGAGAGATTCACAGTAAACCAAGAATAGGGTGTTTTAATTACCAATATTTCGACCTAGTTGCATAACTTTAAAGTTTAGCCGTGACCACGAGCTATGCATGAGTACTCATTACGTAGTAAAATGTATAAAATAAAATATATTGCACTTATTCTAATCAAAATAAAAGTTTGTGTAAACATAAAAATAAGCGTCAATTAACTTCTCTTTGTTCATCTAAATAAAGTAAGTATTTCACAATTCCTGGAATACCGTACAGAGCTGTCCAAACAGAACAGGAAAGTTATTGTAATAGATACGGTTCCGGTTAATTAAATGCACCGGGCGTTCCCCGAACTAAATGGAGAAATGCGTTACTCAACCGTATTAGATTCCCCGTTCTTTTCAAATGCCGTTTCTGTGGGGAGGATGCCAAGTGTGAGGGCCAGAGATGCTACTACTATACGTGTCACTACTGGATATGGTAAGTGCTAAGAAGCGGAGGCGAGTCGGGCAAATGCCCAGACCGGCAAAAATTGGCGGTGGCAAAATTAAGGACGTTAAGCATTCGGATGAATCCTTGTTCTTTTCGCCAGAGATAAAAAACAAAGAAAACTTAATAGACAAATAAGACTATTTGTTTCTTTTTTTTTCAGGCGTTTTTCTCGAGAAATTTGCTATTGCCTTTCATAAGTGGCAATCAGAAATTTAAAAGAGATAAACAACAAAAAAAAAAGTAGTATTTAAATAAATGTGCTGCATTATGAACGCGCGATAAGACACAGGCTGCATATTAAAAGAATGGCATAGATTAAGTAATTAAAATAAAATATGCAACACATTAATAAAGCCGTAAAAACATCAAAACGTCGTAACCTAAAACAAGTTAATGAGGTCTGGCCACCCTGCAACCTCGAGTGTATTTCGAGCCCAGTTTACACGGCACTCCACATCCGTAAAATCTAACTCTTCTAACAGATTTTTTGCAATGTTTGAGTTATAAATTGCACTTTTGTTCTCAAAGTGGGTGAAGAATCCGAATTTTTGGTTGGTATTTAGGTTTACGTAAGCCACAAATGAACGGTAGCTTATTAGTGTCTGCGATATCAATTTGTCTTTTATATTAAATGGAAGTGTCATGTGAGTTGCAGTCCACCTGACGACACATGAACTCAATACAGAACAAAAGATCCTGAAGTCTGTAACTCTTTAGGATTAAGATGAACGCCTCGTTTGAAAAAGATGCCATCTCTCCAGCCAAAACTCAAAATTAATTTCACGGCGGATAAATAGAGTAGCGATGGTATCTCCCCGCTCGAGCTATAGTTCTAAAATCTTACTTATCACGAGATACTTACTGTTATTTATATGTTCACAAAAATATTTGTTCAAAATATAGAGTACCTACAATATTTACATGAGCTCGAAATAACATTATGTATTCAAGTCATCATCATGATATGGTAATACAACCATAAACCTAGAAGTAGTATTAAATTTAGCATTGGTGATCTCTGCCATTCGCTTGTAGCAAATTTATTACTTGAATATATAATCCTATGTAATAGGATTTTTAGTCCTTAAGCTTCTGTGATTTACAATAAATACTCTAAGAGGCTTGCGTATAATCCCTTAATGATATTTAAATGTAGACAAGCAACATACATTTAATTTTTCGTAGTTAAGTACCTAAAAAATGGTCACTTATTTATTTTTTTGTTGAAAAAACACATCGGAAGGAAATCTACATACTTGAGTTAATCGTATTTTTATTTCGTGATAATTACTTCTGATACGATTTGAAAATATCCTAATTTATAAGGTTTAATGATGTGTATATTATTTTGTTAAGTTTATGTATGTATGTATTATGTATTGTATTCAATTTATAATTCTTGTTTTTTTTTTTTTTTTTTTTAATCACAGTAATAAAAACATACTTGGTTTTCCATAAACTTTTTGAAGGTGTGAGCCGTCTGCCGATCCAGATTTGGTCAGAGTGGTGGCCTATGACCAAATCTTTCGTATTCTGAGACGATACACGTGCCCAGACATTAATGGATTGATCCCCCCCCACACCTCTTTCTGCTCTATAGCAACAGTATACGGCGTCTATGTTCTCTTTCGTTCATTTTACGACTAATGCATCTGTAATTGACTTTAGGTAAGAATTCGCGTAAGTAAATAAATTCGCGTAAGTGGCAGCGTCCGCTTAATCTCAGTTTGTATGCAAGATTACCGCTTCTATTACACAAACTAGCATCCATCCTCAAAATCCACATCAAAGACCACTCAAAAAGATAAAAAAAGCTTCAAATCAAAGCGTTTTTAGTTCACTGCTTGTTGCTGCCATTAATCTATTTTCACTCTCGATTTATCTATATCCATATCTATATATATGTATAATAAAATAATAACTGATCGTTGTCTGTACATGGCAAATACATTTAAAAGTTCATAATGGTATACCTTTATATATGCAAGAGAACCCATTTTTTTATTTTGTCTATTTGTCTGTGTCTGTATATCTGTATGTCTGATTGTTTGTGCACGCTAATCTCAGAAACGGCTTATTCGATTTGAATACAGTTCTCAGGATTATATGGTGATGGGCTTGACTTAACATTTTTTTTTCATTTAAATCGGTTAACAAATAAAGAAGTTATGTCAATTTATGTTATACGTGAACGAAGTCGCGAACAATAACTCGTTTGTTAATAACGTTACTGTACACCTATAACACACCTAATACTCGTATAGTATAACGCTGTGACATTAACAAAATATTCTTAAGTACAAACACACGCACTAGTAAAAGATCACTTTTATCTTAATTTTCGTTTTCATATTTCACTAAAAGATCCTCTTAATCTTAGATTTCGTTTTCATCTTTCTTTATGTACACGTTCTTTTTTCAACTCCCGCCCTTTTTCTCATTTGTTTTTTAATTTTCTTTATGGCCAGTGTCAGAAGTCTTAATATTATCATAAAAAAAACAAAGTATTTATTGAATTACGTTCAACATTTTAACAAATTACATGGACATAATTATGTTATTATATTTATATAATTTGTGTCCAAATAATATTGTCACATCAAAATACATTATTTAATTATGATACCAAAACAGCATAATATAAACACCTTACACTAGTCACCCCTATACAACTGACTATTCTTTTAATACAAGTAACTTATC
The DNA here is from genome assembly GCA_018251015.1 of Phocides pigmalion okeechobee. Lineage (NCBI taxonomy): Eukaryota > Metazoa > Arthropoda > Insecta > Lepidoptera > Hesperiidae > Phocides > Phocides pigmalion. Next base: position 7,557 of record DWON01004362.1, on the reverse strand, counting down.
TATTAGACTATGACAATCTACCGTCACTATAACTATATCAATATGTTCCAACTACCCTCCTGTTACTTTTATGTCTAATTATACCCTATATACTACAGTAGAAAATTTTCTACCATGTGCAATATACTTCAACACCAACTGCCTGTAAAAAGAAGGAGTAAAACGGTACACAATAAACCAGAGTGCTACGAATTTTATTTCAAAAACAATTTCGCTCTAGTTGATACAAATGTTTCTCACTAGACGAATCGTTTAACGTCTGGCTCGTCTATTACGTAATTTTCTGTTTCGCTTATGCAATAAATTTAGATTCCTTAGACACCCATTCACGGCCTTTTAAAACATCTAATTATTTTTATTGCTCCGTCCGACTATCCGCGTATCGTAATTCGTAAACTTCGCAGAAAAATGAGAACTTTGAACAGAAATCTTGTCGGCATTGTATGAATTAATTTACGATTCGACCCGAACAATTCACTAGCTCGACTCGAGGTTACCGGTTTTTTTAGATTCATTGTTATATTTCGAAGTTCCAAGGTTTGGCTGAAAATAAAGAAAGTTGAGGCGAAATTGCGTTGCGGAAACACTTTTTTTATAACTTCGACAATTAATAAAGGTCATTCAATCACTGTTCTAAATTAATGGATGGAAATTTTAGCCAAATGGCAGTCATGCTCACTATGTGAAAACCGTAACAAATGAACGTGTTTGCGTGCGAACATAAATGGTCGCTGCAACCCATGAAAATCTACTTCAATTCTCAAATAAGATTTAAGTACTGCCTGAATTCGTATATAGAGGAGTTACTATTCTTTCTTTTACTTCTTAGGAACTACTATAGTTGGTCTTATGACTGTACCCGCCAAAATTTAGGTATATTAACAACAATCCGATTGCTATGATTTTCATTACCAACATTTTATGCCTTGAAATGTCAGCCACCAAGCGATACTCGCCAAGATATTTTACGTAATTCTACGGAAAATAATGATGTCTTTATCCTTATCATCCATCCATCCATCAGCCTTTGCATGTCCATTGCTGGACATAAGCCTCCCCCAAGTTACTCTGACCGATTCCTGTACCCGCTAATCTTATCAGGTCGCCGGTCCACCTGGTTAGAGTATGCTCTGTGTTATTTTTGCCTTTTGCCGCCGTAAAGTATTACTTGTGTTTCGGTTGGAGAGGTGCGGTTTCAGCCACGCATCTACGTTCGAGCTCAGATAGAATTTCGTTCGTGTTTGTGGTTGTATGTGGATGTCTATGGGCTGCGACTGCTTAACATCAGGTGTTTGCATGCTCTTTTGCTACTCTTCTCACACAAAAAGACATTCAGGATAAATTTAAACAGAACGTATGTTATCTTGTAGCTAATAAAGCAAAGTTCATTAATAAACACATAATAAATGTATCCGACGATAGATTAATCAAGTTCTCTGAGTACATAAGGAGATAAACCCATCACCGTGGAACATAAAAAGCTTTAAAATTTAAATCATGTCAAATATCACACTCGCAAATTGAAGGTTATAAAAAACTTAAGTATTATGAATGGAACTACTCTTGTATAATCATTTACGGTCACACCGAAAAGCAACAAAATCATTTATAACACAGAAGCTGTTAAAATCAAGTTTTTGTGAAAAATTTGATACCTATCGTTGGATTCTTTTGTGTCTTTTTGCAAAGATTTACGCGTGATGTGCCACCAATGTGTTCTTGTCAATGGCTGAGAACCTTTTTGTCGTGTTAGTGGTACTTCTCTAAATATTATAAAACGATGTCCGCGCTTAAGTCTGTCTGTCTGTGCGTGATATACTCAAAAAGTACTGAACGGAATTTCTCACCATTTTCAACAACAGGTAGAGTGATTCCTGAGGAATGTTTTGGTGGTGAAATTGGCGAGAAATTAAACTAAATTTCAATATAATGATTCATTCGTCGTTCGAAATAGACGTGTCTAATTGTTTTTGCCACTAGATAATGACTGGATGCATGTAGGAAAGAAAAATAATGTAAGTTAATATAAACTATTAACCGAACGAAGCTGGGCCGGGTCGCTAGTATACTTATAAAGTAAAAAGAACTCATTGTTACATTTTCTGCTTTGTACAAAAATGTTCCATTGGAATCTTTACAGGAAGTGTCAGCTAGATGATTGGGGGTAATAGGTTAGTAGATGAGTTTTTTTCGAGGCTCGATTGATCTTGTGTAACCTTTTGTGCCTTAAAGGTATCTTGTATTTACGCCAAAATGAAGAAGCCTTATTGAAATATTTTAAGACCCTCTTGTAAGAAGCGTTTTGTTTTACATATTCTGCATTTTTTGCTATAAGAAAAATATTCTCAAAGTATGTTCCCAAGTACTAAATTTCAATGTAAGTTTGAAGTAAGCCTATTTTAAGATTGTATTAAAGAATTAGATCTCAGTAATCATATGGATTATGTCAAATTTTTGAATAAGTCCTTTTAGTTTTATATTGATTTGTTATTTCCTTTGTTGAAATTTTGTCTCATTTCACCCATCTTTATAAGCTTTCATTTTCTAGGGTCTCTTCAAGTAAGTATTGAAAAGTGGCACAGAGCTTTGCACTCTGTTTTATTTTCCCTTACGTAAGATTGCCCTGAAGCTTCCTCGACGGAAAAAGCTGCAATTTTCTTTTCATTTGGATAGTAGTCCAAATGAGCTTTTAATCTCTGCGGTTTGGAGATCACTCAGTCTGGACATTTTGTTTTTTCGTTTACGTAAAGTAAGGACGAATTTGATAACCCACAGAAATTGTATATATTTAATTTAGCATAGCATTTGAAGTATTGATTTCATCTGTGATATAGAATTTAAATTGCTTGAACGATTCCTTTTTTGTCATTAGCCACCATATAGGTATTCCTGGTATAAGACGTGCAATTAGTACTTCGCATAAAAATAACACGTTTTTTTTAATATAGAATTTGTAAACAATTAATTGATCTCTGCCTAATCCTCATTCTCCGCATCTATGTATCTGTCAATGTCCATGGCCGGCAGTGAACACTTCAAATATGATGCTCGTTTGCTTTATCTATTTAAAAATAAAATAAAAAACGAAATAAACACCTTTTTAGTTGGATTTTTATAAAAGATTTTTTAACAGTTTTTTTTTGTCATATTGTCGTCGCTCCTTGATAAGTGTGCAAAGTTTCAAATTAATCAAACATCTTGAAGTACCTCAAGATCAAGTTCAAAGTTTCCGTTCCAAACATACATAAATACATACATACATACATACCGTATGTATGTATGTATTGTATGTTAAAGCGTGTTAAGCCAAAGCTAATAAAAGCGTGTTAAGAACTTACGGATTTCATTGCTCAATAACTATTGTTGTTCACCTTTAATGGTATTACTTTGATGTAAATAATCTGTGCCAAAAATACACAACGACAATGACCTCGTTTGCGGAACACGCTAAACCACTTTACATTTCTGAAGATTAATGACGTCGCTTCTATTTAGCTATATAATGACTATTTGTATTACTGACTACAATTAAAACAACAACAAAAATGAAAACGTGTCTGTCTGCAATGCCTTTTATTTAATTACATTCATTTCTATTTACAAGTCCTGTAGTTAATAGATTTAAATTTTGTGATAGTGTCGTACAATTAAATTGTCAGAAAGATTTAAATACTTCTTACATTGAAATTGTGAGTGAAAAAAAAACAGTTGGACAAAACCGATAACATTGTAGAAAATTATCACAATACTTATAAAATCTGATTAAATATCAACAAAAAAATTATCAGGAATAGAAACCGGTACCGGTACCGGGGAGGTACCAATACCGGCATCATAATCCGCTAGAAAGCAACTTGAGTATTTCGGTTCGAGAGATGCGCTATCCATAATAAGAAGCGAGGCGATTATCTCAATCGAGTAACAATGGATCTACGCATGACCTCAAGTAGACCTTCAGATGTTTTGGTAGTGTCTGTGGATGTCCATAGACCACAGCTACTATTACACATCAGATGACCTGCATTTTTGTTTACTCTTCTTCTTGTTTGCTTCCTTCTAAAAATAATAACAACAATGATCTTCTGTATTATACTGATTTTACCTAGACTCTTTTTTATGTCAAGTTTGTTATAGATGCCCTATAGTCGTTAGTGACTACTAAGTATAAAATAGATTGCATACTGTTAATCAATTATATTACATTACACTACATGAAATAATGTAAAAAATGGTATGATGGTGGTACTTCTACAAATTACAGTGAGTTTTCCACCTGCCTAAACAAATACAAATGTGCACATGAAGTCCAGGGGAAATGTAATGTAAACAGCCTGTAATGACAGCTAAATATAAGAAATACTGCAAACTGGTTATCAATTACATTACATTACACCACATTTAAGGTATAAAAAAGGGTATACCGGTAGTTTTGCTTTATATTCATGGCGAGTTTTTCACCTGTCTAAATAAATACACAATTCCTCATGAAGTCGGGGCACAAATGTCCGTAGTCGGTAGTGACTACTGTTAATATAAGATGGATTGCATTCTGTTTATCAATAACATTACATTACACTACATTAAAGGTATAAAAATGGCGTCGCAATTCTTATTCTTTAGAGTCATGGCGGAGCTTTTCACCTGTCTAAACAAATACAAACGTCCACATGAAGCCGTAGGCACAGCTTTACTTATAGAAACATTACGTCATTCGCCCCAGAAATGCGACCTTTATACAATAACTAGCCGTGACCCGCGGTTCCGCCCACATGTGTTCAATAATAATTTTTGTTGATCTATCCAAGACATTTTAATATCAACTCGTAAAAATGTTTTCTTAATCCTATTGTAAGGCGAAGAAACGTTTCAAAGTCACTCAAAGAACTCAAATACCCAGAACCAGTAAGAGACCCTGAACATATAGGTATTATTATATGACCTATTTATATCAATGAAGCCTAAAGCCATGTGGTAAAAATAGTCTCTCAAACAAGAAGTCTGGGATTCGAAATCCAGGTGTCTGATTTACAAAGTTATGTCTTTATTGGAAATTAATTATCACTTGCTGTAATGGTGAAGGAAAACGTAGCGAGGAAACACGTATTCCTGAGACACTTCCAAATGTTCCCAAAGTCTGCGAGCCCAGATTTGACCAGCCTGGTGGACCCTTTTCATTCTGTGAAGAAAGACTGTGGGATAATAATGGGTTTATGATGATATAAGCGCTCTTTATAAATACAATCTTCGAATCGTTGTATAACGCGTTAAAAATGCCACTAGCGATCACCCATACAACTTCCGACCGCGGCAGACGTTGCTTAACTTTTTTGAACTTACAATCTATATCAGCCGCGCGGCATATGGTCTTCGTATACACGACATATGCATATTCAATAAGATATATAGACAGTAAACATTTCACTACTAGATCAGAATAAACCGACATCTTCGCTGTAATTAAGTAAAGTTTATCGAATTTATAATTAAATTGGAAATTTAAATAACACATTTCCATTAATACATTTTCTAAAAACACGATCACTTAGACTACTTAATATACATAGATCCAGCACCATTTATTTTATTTTATATTTTTATTATGAAAGAGTAAGAAACGGGCATGCAGGCCACCTGATGTGAAGTGGTCACTGCAGCCCATGGACGACCACGTCCAACCTAAAATATAACACAAGTTCTGTTTAATGATGACGGATGCGTTCCTACTCTTGAGGACTAAGATGGTCGCCTCCAATAATGTGTATCCTGCAACCACACCTCCCCAACCGAAATACAATACATGCAGAACATGTTGCTTTACGGCGGGTTATGAGGGTGGTGGTTGTGCCGCTCCGGGCGAGCTCTAACAGCTCTACCACCTTTAGATTTATTCCACTAGTATACATTTTGATTTGTAAATTTAATTGCCATTTTCATAAAAAGTATAAGTTTTTTGGAGTTTCTTTCGCCGCGTCGTCTCCAAAACTACATATATATTCCAAGGTTTATTCAAGTTATAAAAAATATAAAATGTGTCTAGTTTTAATAAAACATTTATCCTATTTCGTTTCGCTTCAATTAGATTTGATCTGTTTTGATTGCATGCGAATTAGATCGATTTCATTTAAAAACCTAAGTATTAAAAGAAACTGTTATCCATTTAAAAAAAAAGATGTTTAAATGAGGCCTAAAATATAGTGAATTTTATCTTTGTTACGAATACATTGATTAATGCACCGAAATATGACAGTTAACATGTAGCTACCGTTATAACGTATTAAAATGTTAATTATATGGCTTTAAAATATTTTGAAAGCCGCTTTCATTAAGGGTACTAGGCTTGATAATAAAGTATTTTGCTAACAAACTTTCACAACGATTTACTTTATAAATTAAATATGAATACGAAATACGAAATTTATAAATTAAATATGAAACGTGGATAGTTTCATACCTTTTGTAGATTGTATACTGTTGAAATATACCGATGAAAGGTCGACGGCACGGATATATATAATCGGGTTAGGATTGCGGAAGGCGGACCTAAATTAGAGCTTATTTGATTAGACTGAAGATACGTCGACAAATTACTGAAATATTATATTTTAGCATCTGTGTATCATCTATGAATACACAGATTTAATGTCCGCTCCCAGTCTTGTAGCGCCGACGTAAAAACAGCACTTTGTTCACCCGTAACCCATACAAATTTGTCGGTATAACACAGGTGTCTAGGAGCCGCAAGTGAGTCTCGCCCAGAATTACACAGCAGTGTTGTAGCCGCAAGGAAAGTGTTAAATGGACTCTGTATCTCATGGTTATCCACGTCCAATCTCAAACAAGATTAAAGTCCGGCCTGACAACATTTCAAAGACTGCGATGATCGCCTCGTTTATAAGTGTAGACGGCAATCGTACTCCTAACTGAAACACAAAAACTCTTTTACACCTGATTAGGAGTTCAGCAGTAGTACCTCCCCGGTTGTACTATAGTCCTATTACCTAGAACTCTTTAAATTAATTTCTAAAGTGAACTCGCAAAATGAATACTGGAAATCGAGCACTAGACGCATCTGAAGCCAGAATATTGCCATTTAGTTATCACTGCGTGTAGGCGACACGACTACTTTGCAGGGACAAAATAATACATGCTTATTTATAAACAAAATAAAAAAGTTAAGTGAAAGAAAATGAAGTGAAAAGAACAATATCGTGTCCATGTGTGTCGTCGCCAGCGATGGATTAGCGGCATTATCTATAGCTAGTACTAGGAGACCTAGTACAGGGTTCACAAGATTCATGGCGTAGGTCTCAGGCAAATCAACCCCTTAATGATGATAGCAACTGACACAGTATATTACAGATAGTAATTAATCGGCAAGAGGTCTAATCGGAGTTGAGTAAACCAACGGTCTCGTGTTGAACGTCTGAGTTGTGCCACTGCTGAGTAAGTAATGAGTGTCTAAATAGCGGCGCTCGCCCCAAAACGATTCCGCTCACGTTCGGTCACCTTCGTGACGTCACGCCGTTCACTCAATTCGGGTACAACAATAATCAACTG
>DWON01004361.1:0-16373 GCA_018251015.1 Phocides pigmalion okeechobee | reverse complement strand
ATATGTTACTTGGCAAATGTATTTTGATGATTGCTTTTTTATTCGACATGAGGTGTTTTTATGTGGTCCCGTTTAAACTTGGTGGAGTTCTGAGGGTGGCATCCGTAAGAAAATCATCATCAAACAGCAGATTTTTTTAATCATAAACAAAAAAAGTTGTACATGATTTTTCATTAATACATTTTTTTATATTAAATAAAACCTTTTCATTTGAACAATTTCTTCACAAAATGATATAAAATAAAATCAATATCTTAAAATTTTATTTTAATTCACAATTTAAGAAAAAACGTATGGAACTTTCGATCGATGGCGTTCCTACGACCGCACTCATTTTTATTGGATACTTTATTATTATTCATTGTTACATTAACTAATTTAAATATTTTTTTAATTAAAACAATTACCTTTAATGTTTTACTACCATTAGGTCATGTACTTTACTTCCTGGATAATTTGAGTAACTTTAATCATCGGACCGAATGGTAATCAATGTTTTAATTAGAATATTGAAAATGACAGGGTTCATGCCAATTAAACGGCCATAATTACTTGTTATTTTGTAAGCGGCATGTTTGATAGTCCAAGAGTCAGTGGCCACTTCAACTTAGTTAACCGTTTTATTATTTTAATGTTAGAAAAGTCGAGAGGTTGTTGGCCAACTAATGTTAAGCAGTCTCTGCAGCCCACGGTCACCAACATACATTCTCAAACATGACTAAATTTCTATTCAAGCTCGTACTTGGATGCGTTTCCGAGGACTAAAATAGTGACCTCGCTTTTAAGTTTTTTTCTTTTTTATGTGAGAAGAGCAGTAAACGACCATGCAAATCACCTGATGTTATGTAGTCGCATCCCATAGACAACCACGTACAACCACAAACACGACCAAAATTCTATCTGAGCTCGAAGATAGAGCCGTTGCTACCCTGAGGACTAAGATGGTCGCCTTGCTTCAAAGTGGGGCTGGTAATCGCACCACTCCAACCGAAACGCAAGTAATGCTTTAGCAGATTATGACGGTGGCGGATATTTATTTTTATTGGCGGATGCAGTAGACTATAAAATATATATAAATCAAATTATATATTATTATATAAAAAGAGTAGTTAACGAGCGAGCAAGCCACCTGTTATTAAGTAATCATAACATATAAGCACGAACAGGAACGAACTATTTTCTACCGTCGGACATAGATGCGTTGTTACTCCTGAGGACTGAAATGGTTCTCTAGTTGTTAAGTGTTATCGGCGACTCCAAATCTACAACTGAAACACAAAGACTATTTCATGTTGGATTTTTAGGGTGGTCACCACATTGTTGGTGGTGGCTCTTACAATCACTCTTACGAAGTCACCACCAATGTTGGTGGAGTTTATTTGTTATAATTAATTTATGTATATCATAGAATTTATTATCAACGACATTCATTAATTTTTTTAACCACTTATATTATTTTAAAGTGGAAAAATAACGCAAGTTTTTGTCTTTTGTCATGACGTTGTCTATTGTTTAATTATTTATATACACCGACTAAAAAATATTTTTCATCCTGAGATCCTTATTCGGGATAACATCCACTAAAAGTAACATAAACTTGATAAGTGTAATAGTTTCCCATGTCACATTGAAAGCATTGACCAAATTAACTGTAGTTAAGGCAATCACCATTTAAAGGTGGGAGAACTATAGTTCGACCGGGGAAGTACCACCGCCGCCCTCATAATCCGACGTAAAGCATTACTTGTGTTTCGGTTGGAGAGGTGCGGTTGGCGACTACACTTTCAAGCGAGGCGAACATCTTAGTCCTCAGGAGTAACAACGCATCTACGTACGAGCTCAGATAGGATTTCGGTCGTGTTTATGGTTGTACTTGCATGTCTATGGGCTGCGATTACTTAACATCAGGTAGTTTGCATGCTCGTTTGCTACTCTTCTCACATAAAACCAGTAGTTTGTCTCAACAACGTATTATTAGGATTTTTTTAACGGACCTTTAAACTTGTATATGGCGACCAGACCCACAGGTTTTAGTTTTACATATAAATACAGAAAACGTTCCTTGTATTTCATTGCCTTGTTCTACATGAAATGTCCGCGAGCACTCCTACTGTAAATAAATGCATTAATTAATTTCAGTTCAGGCAACAAGTAGATTATGGTAAAGTCATTTGCGAAGCCGATATCAAACGTTGACAGTCATTGACATCCGCTGATTGCTGAAAATGTGCCTTTTGACGAATTAAGCTCTCATTAAAGTGCTTTAAAAATTAATTTTACTACATATGCGATGAGAATACACAGAATTAATGGTAAAGTAATTACGTATCTTAATTAAAAGCGAGGCGACCATTTAAAAGATAGAAGCGACAATGTATCTTACTTACTAATCCAAACCTGTTTTGGGATGGTTGTGGATGTCCATAGGCTGCAGCACTCAACATCAAGTGCATTACGAGCTAGTCTGTTTGCGTAAAAAATATTATTTATCTTTTACGCAATGTATGCACGTATTCCACTTTACTATATTTTTCCACGTATGCGCAAGATGTGAAGGTTTCTCCTTAGGTAATACCTGAACGCTTTGGTATGGGACTCTTTAAAAAAGGTACAAAGAGAGTTTTCATTCAAAGCTGGCAATAAATCGGCAACTCGTCTGTTGTTGCAAAAAGTTTTTAGGCAAAGATCACTGGTTTCCATCAGGCTTTCTATGTCTATGTATGTAAAAATGTCCCAAGATTCGACTTCAAATTGCGGTTTCAAACGGATGTAAAAAAAAATTTACATGTTACCTTAGTAATATTCAAGAATTACATTACATATATCATCATATTAATAAACTCTAAGTTCACTGACCCATTACAGCCGAGTTCTAATTACATCCGCAGTAGATCCGAACAAACACGCGCATAAAGGAGTTTAAAACAATGCCTAATTGCTAAATAAATGCTCTACACGTTTACTCCATTACACGAGAGCAGCCTTAATTTTACTTTTGGGGTTACAATGTGTATGGCAATTTGAGTGCTTTGACATCCATTTATCTCCATTACAGATCTGCGAAGGTAGCGGTCAGACCGTAGTTACGGACCCTCTGTTCCCTACCACCCTACGTCATCATGCAAAATGACCGAATGCCACAGGCAAACAATACAGCCCGCTCCGTAAAAGTTTAGGGAAGATTGTGGTGGAACGTATGTACGGTGAAAATGGCTGCGTTCTAAATTACTTATGAACCCTTGGGTTTAGGGTTGAGTCAATGTAAAAATGGTTATTTAAATAGGGATAGAATTATAGTCGCTAAAATCCAAACGCTACTGCGCACGGGTCGTCTCTGAGAATAAGACGAATGGGGCCATAGTCAACCACACTGATCCAGTGCTGATAGGTAGATTCCACGAATTTGAGAATTTTCTGAAAAAAATTCAGGCAAGCAACCTTCCTTAAGATGTTTGTATTCACTATTAAAGCAAGTAATATTTGACGAATAATCACCGCACCACTTGTATGAGAGTTCCAAGAGAGTCAAATTGAGAGTAAAATTTTGCAAAAATGATTGAATTTTGAGACTGCTCTGTACTCTAAGTTTCCCAAGCATTACTTCAAAGTTATATATATTATTTAAAAATATTACAGGTTTTAGGATGTCACAAGGTTAAAATTGTTGGGAATAGGGAAAAGGTACAAACAACTTTTAAGTTAAATTTCTGCTTACAATACTCAATATTTTTTATCTGTGGTCATAAAGAATACGTCAGGTTCAATTAAATTTGAGAAACACTTAAGTATTTGCCTCAAACTCACTCAAACAAAAGAATCAAATATTTTTAAAGAAAGAGTCCTCAAATATACATTTTAGGTTTTAAAAAAACCAACGAGGATCGACGCTTTTTAGACGATTTAATAATCTTTAGGGGTGTGATTAAAATCCCAATAAGCCATAAAGTTCATCCAACCTAAGAATTCTTTATGGAAATCAGTGAGAAATAAATCTTCTTAAAACATCTTACTTTAATGGTCGATCGATCAACTTTAAGTACTTGACAATCGCTCGTTGTCTGTGTTCATTTTCATATGATGGAAGATCTTTCTGGTCATTTACCTCTAATTTTCGTACATTTTCTTCGATAATACAAGAGGATAGAACCTGCAAGGTTAATAAACCAAGGAGGTTCTACCCCTACAGCCATTTTTAACGTTATACTAATTAATGCGTTTGGGTGAAAGGTATGGATGCCAATTTATTAACATTATGAAGCAGACATCTTAGATCGCAGAATAAAGTAACTCTGGCTCCACTTTACACTCATGCCCCTCATTAAGGTATCTGTGTTGTGGGTACAATGGACAGGTAGAAAAACCAGAATACAAACAATCAGACCTAGGACAGAAATCTATGTTCAACGTCCTCAGATGTCTGGATGTATTTTCATATCGGGATTTACTAATCGATGCTCGGTTTGTCATAATAGCAAGTCGGCGTATTTTTAGGTGCCCACAACTGAAGGGACCCTGGATTTGTTAATCTTGTCTATTGTTACGCCACTGAGTTTGAGCGTAGTACGTTCCTTGCCTCGGGCGTGGGCGGAAAATCGAGAGTGGCATAACGATTTTTTTAACAATCGGGACCGTCGACCGTTTGGTTTAAATCTGCAAACGGATGGACGGACAGTTTTAATGGTCTCTGTAAAGGAGTGGAAACTGTAGCATAAATTTTGGAAACTTCCAATTTTTTCCGAAATTCGCTTCCTATCCGAAGCTGTGCCTATTGGCTTTTAATTTATTTGTCTGCACCAAATTCGTATGTCGGATCGGTTTGTTTGAATTTCCGCCGATTTTTCAATAAAATCGCCTTTAGTTGAAGTCTTTATTTGTGAAAGGGATCTTGTTTTGTGGTTGGTAACCGCACTACTCACAAGGCTTACTTTGCTATAGATTATAAGATCACCGGTTGTATCTCCCCAGTATATTTAGTTCTATCACATTTTAACCCTGGAAGAATATAAAACGCGAGGCAGGCTATCCACAACTAACCTAAAACAGGACACAAGTTCTAGCTAGCCCCATGAATAGATGCGTTTTGTACTCCTGAAATTTGAGATTGGTGCCCCTTAGTAAGTATAGCCTCAGCAATTTAAAGTTTAACTTCTAAGCGCACCTCTCTAGTCGAAACACAAGAGATGCTTTACGGGGAATAAAAACGGTAGTGGAGAGATTATCCACTAATTCTACGCTGTGTAAAAAAGAAGCAACACTTTTGTAAACGTTACATCAATGCCACATCTAATTTTAAATGACGTTGTAACCACAATAGAATGTCATAGAGTCAAATAGCCATTGAAATGTGTACGTAATCGGAGCACAAAGAATAGGCATTAAACTGCACCGCATGAGGGACTTAACGCGAAAAAATAAAGAGCGTTTATCCTCGTCCTGAAAGGAGGCTGGAACGACATCGTTTCAGTTGGGGTGGCAAGATTTATTTCACGACAGCACTCGTTATGGCACCAAAGGGACGATTCCCAGGAATGCAGCCAGAGCCTTGAGGGGTGATATATACAGTGATCACCAGATCGGGATGATATTTTGCGGGATTGTACGTGGGAATTGGGATTAATTTGGTCTCGCGCTGTAAATAACAATGCGTAAACATGTGTTTATGTACATGTAGAATGGGTTTCCTGAATGGGGTTCATTATTCGATTAATTTAACGGAGTGAGGAAAAATGTATTCACACGAAGTAGTCAGTGGCTTTAGTAATTTATTATGTTCTAACGATAATCCGCTGATTTTTAGCTTACACATCTGCTATAGAGTGAATAGCAACATATTGTTCCAATATTTTACCTAAAAGGTATTTAACTATAAATAATAGGTAACTATAAATAGTAACACTGTTTGCGGCTCTCATATATTACATCGAGTCAACGTTGCGGGCGGCACTAAACTGGAGCTGTTTTTTTCAGACTGACGATACGCCGACAGTTCCAGAAATATTGTATTTTTTAGCATCTGTGTAAAATCTACGAATACACAGACGTTGTTTCGTCCGCAGTCTTCTAGTGCCAACGTAAATACAGGACTTGTGTTCGCCCGTAATCCGTACAGATTTTCGCGTAAACAAACGCGTTACGCCAAAAAATACACAGTATTTGTGTACACCGCAGAGAAAGTGTTAATATGACACTACAATAGTAAAAAACGATATTATAAAAAACTTGTTTTATAAATATATCGCTACTTCAAAACAAAAGGGCCACAACACGAATAGACCTAATTTTGCAGGAGAGCCATTTAAAGTTTTCAAAATCAGTTCTTGTATAATTGCTCTGTAATTTGAAAACTAATAAATAGGTGTTATACACTGTTAGAAAGATATTTTTATTATGCTTTTAATGGTTGATTCGGATATGTGACCGACAAAATCTGAATTTTTACAATAAAAAGGATTTTGTGGCCCTTTTGTTTTACAGTAGCGATATTATGATCTAGAAAATACAATCGTCCCTTAAATCTCGGTAGGTATTTATTATCTCTTATAAGACGTATTAAATCTAAAAACAGAGAGAAACGTTTTCGAAGTTACTCATCTATTACTGTCGTTAACAAGTACAGCAAATGACGGAGATTAAAGCAGATAGGTATTTCCTAAGCGCTAATTAATATATGATGGATTGTACACGTGTGCATTTTACTTAGGTAATCTTAAGTTACCGTTATCAAGTTGATAGTGTATCTGCAGTCTATATTTTTATAATATTTTATTTTAGTGTCAAAGGACTATTTAGTTTTAATATTTACGTCAATCGGCGTTCACGTCTGTTTAGAATACAACGCATTTCTAATTTTCTATTTATAGTTAAAAACCTGTACAATATTTCAAGTCTAAACTATGTATATTAAATTATAAAAACCAATATTTAAAACATAATTATTAAAACAAAAAAAAACAAACTTAAAAACAAAATGCTGCATCCACATTACTGTCTTTGGGATGAGTTCCCAGAAAACTGGCAACATTACCTCGTTGAATTGCGAAGCTAATTCTTTGACCGAGGTAAGTGCCAGCTCTCTGGTCGTTCGTGGACCCTATCAACCGTTTGGACAGATGCTTGAAAATGTATAGTTACTTATAAAAAATAAACGTTTGGGATAAAGATAAAATATTATACAGTCAATTGTTTTATTTTTAGGTTCGTATTAATAAATACAGCGGGTCTCGAAACAAATAATTTCATTTTTTTATTAGATAAGTAAATGCTCGTGTGATCATCATGTTTCTGTAGTTATACCGTGTAATATTTATTTATCAAGGACTGATTTAAAAAGAGTGCCGTGAGTTTTTTTTTGTTTTTTTTTTTTTCCGCCAACCTTGTTCTCCCAGCCAACCTTAACCAACAGGGCGCTCAAAACCGATGTACTAATTTTACGTTGTACCCTTGACATTTATAGAGCGTGTGTACATACCTTACAATCAAATAAAATATTTTTTATGTGAAATTTAATGTGTGTGTAGGCTACTTATTAATATTTATATATATCTTCAAGAGTCACAAACAAAACTACACTAGTCCTAAGAACTTTAATAGATGTTAGAGCAATAGTTCGACCGGGGATGTAACATTGCCACCCTCACTCCGCCGTGAAGTAACTCTTGTGTTTCGGTTGAAAACGAGCGGTTGTCGGCCAAACTTAAAAGCGAGATGTCAGTTCTCAGGAGTAGAACTGCATTTTCGTAAGAGCTCGTAAGAACTTCAGCCCATGTCCATGGGCTACAGCAACTACTCACCAGGTGATCTACATCCTCCGTTGTTACTATTCTTATATAAATAAAAAATTAAGGTCGCTTCGCTTCTAAGTTTAAACGGCAACTACATTTCTATTGGTTTTCAATAACTCTCCAGAGTAAGAAAGACCGTGCAAAAGAGGAACACTAGTTTCTTTACTTTATATGTACATATGTATAATGTAGCAATGATGTTAAAATGAAAAATCAAAATCAAAATATTTTAATTCATAGTAGATTTTGAACTCTTTTCGAATGGCAATAACTAGTGATTCGTAAGGTGTTTCGTTTTTGAGAAGAGGCGGCGAAATAAACATCTACACACGCATCTTTTCGTAATCCTTCATAATACGTCGTAAAGCTTTACTTGTGTTTCGGTTGGAGAGGTGTGGTTTTGTGTTACACTTTGAAGCGAGGCGACCAACTTAGTCCTCAGGAGTAGCAACGTTCGTCCGAGCTCAGTTAGGATATCAGTCGTGTTTAACCACCTTTTAAAAATAATATGTAATACAACAATGCATGTTACAATAAAAAAGTTTGCCACAATCTTAGTGACAAGCTATAAGCATAAAAGTGGGAAGGATATTATGTAAAAATGGTGCGCCAAAGCAAGTAGTTCGTATGAGTTTCATAATAATGTTTACTCGTCGCCCGTTTACGTAGCTACTGTACAGTTCTGTGCAGTTAAGAAAAGTACTCGTACAACGTTTAAAATTTAATTTTCAATTTCAAAAATACATGTAGATTGTAAGGTCATATGCTAAAGAATGAAAGAATAAATATATAGCACTTTTATTAAGTGGAAACAGTAAACAGTAAGTCGAAAGTTGGTAGAGCCGTTAGAGCTCGCCCGGGGCGGTACCACCGTGACCCTCATAACCTGCCGTAAAGCAACATGTTCTTCATGTATTGTGTTTCGGTTGGGGAGGCATGGTTGCCGGATACACATTATTGGAGGCGACTATCTTAGTTCTCAAGAGTAGGAACGCATCCGCATCAATCTTTAAATAGAACTTCTGTTCTATTTGAGCTTGGACGTTGTTGCCCATAGGCTGCAGTGACCACTTAACATCAGGTGGCCTGCATGCCCGTTTCTTACTCTTTCATAATAAAAAAAACGAGAGTGCAGCTGATGATAATGGGCAACATCAAACCATGAACTAATCCATGATTTTAAGGTGGGAGAACTGTTGTTCGACCGGGAAGGTTCCACCGCCGCCCTCACAATACGCAAAGAATTACTTGAGTTTCAGGTGGAGGGGTGCGGTTGCCGGCTACAGTTTGAAGTGAGGCGACCATCTCGGTCTTCAGGAGTAGCAATGTATCTACGTTCGAGCTCGTATAGGATTTCAGTCGTGTTTCTGGATGTCTATTAGCTGCGACTACTTAACATCAGGTGTCGTGCATGCTCGTTTGCTGCTCTTCTTACATAAAAAAGATGGTCGCTTTGCTTGTAAGTGTAGCTGGCAACCGACCGAGGTCAAACACTGTAATCTAGCATGAAAGTTATCTACTGGCGATCACCCATCAAACTGTGAACGTGCTCTTCGTCGCTTAGTTTTGCAATAGCAAACAATTTTTTGACTGTTGAAAAATAACAATAAGCTTACAAGAACTACTTACAACAGAAACATTTAACTGTCTCAGAGTCACAAGTTATAAAAAAGTGGGCAGGATATGTAAAACCAGCCAACGCTAAACCAACGTAAGTAGTTCATATGAGTTTCAAAATAATGTTTGCTTTCAGCCCGTTTACGTAGCCAGTTCGCTACACTTCTGTGCAGTTAGGAAAAGTACTTGGAAACGACGTTTAAAATTTAATTTTCAATTTATATATCGTTGCCCTACTGCAAGTTCCTACAAGCGACAATCTTGACAAAAATTTACCTCTGTTTTCGGTTAACGTTAAAAGTGCTACAACTATAGTTGAATTAAGAAGGTACCAACGTTCTTTTATAACTTCAGTAACTTCATTTTCCGTTGCGAAGTAATTCTTGTTTTGATAATGCTGTCCGTGCAGACTATATTTACATGCAAGACTATTATCTTAGCGCTTAGAACTAGACTCCAAATATTACTTTAGTCCTGTTTACACACCATAGACGCGTGTAGCAGTTCTAAATAATTGGTTTAAAGGGGAAAATATTGATACTGTGGTCAAATTAGATGAATGCTGTAAGTTTAAAAAAATATGTTTTATTAATATCTAGGGATATTAAGTGTATACATGTGATGCTCATTAGGCAAATTAGGCTCGTATTTGTATGTGTTGAATATTTATATAGATACCATTTCAATTGAGCTCTACCATGGCATATTCATATCACCTGAGAGACATTGCTTAATAGGCCTATCTATACAAATATCCTAACGCCATCTGTTGAAGTTCGCGTCATATTGATAGACTATAGATTGTCACGCATTATTTTATAAGGTGACGATAGATGGCGTTATAAAAACTTGTAATTTTTATTTCAATAAATAATAATTGTCACTCGATGTATTTTTTGCAACATTAATATATTTAAATTTATAATACAAAACTTTTTTTTTGTTATATGCATTGGCGTATCGGCTTTGTAGTCACTTTCATAAGGACAAGCGTTAAAACATCACAAAAATTAAAAACATTATTTACCCACTTTATTTATAACAATGAAAACGTTGAAGAGAATACTCCTTTAACGTAGAAACATCAAAAAAAATGTGTACTGGAATTACACATTAATATTCAGATGTAATTTATAAGTATTACGTACGTAATACGATTTTATCAATAGCATTATATGAGGTTGTCAGAAATATTTCTCAGAAACGTAGTAGTATTCAGCTATGACATAATTTAGAATGTTCGGGTGCGCATTACGAAATGAGGTTCCGATAATGTACTAGTAGAAGTGTAAATAAATTTTATAGTCGAAGATAAAACCCATTACGACTGGTTTACGAGTGCCACTCCCCTAATGATGCGAATGTATGCAGGGGTGACTGGTTATATTAGGAGCTTGATTATATTTGGAAGTTCTTATATTTATCCACTTTGTATCGGCAGGTTCGGTACGAACCGTAACGCTTTGGCACAAAAAATATTTAGACCTAGTAGTTTATACAATTGGTTTGTTAGAACAAGTAATAAAGTACATATGTAGTTAGAGGTACCTACGTATTTTAATAGAAACGTGCCTAGAAATGTATAAGGTAGATACGTAAGTAATATTGCAATATTACTCAAGAACAACTATATTAAAATTCTGAGGTTCAACGATGAAAAAATCGAACGGGTGTAGCATATGTGATGTAGTCCTAATATAATCCGCTTTAAAGCAATCTTATTTTGATTAGAGAATTGACATCCTGTGTTTTGATGGAAAATATCACAATATCCACTAATTTTAAAAGTGAGGCCATCTTCATCGTCAAGACTAGCAATGCATGTAAGACCGACCTTTGATAAGACTTCATTCTAGTCTAAGGTTTGATGTTTAGGCTTAGATGTTTTGAAATCTTGTCTACGACAATCCCTTATTTTCTTGGGGAAGTCTGTACGCTCATTTGCAATTCTTCAAGCATAAACTAAAGTAATAAGTGTCTACTGGATTTAAGATTGATAAATGTCAAGACTCTCTTCAGAGTTCCATCTACATAACTGTACAATACATAGACCACCCTCCTTACATTAAGCTGGCTTTTGCTTGACGGGCTATTGTCTAGTTTATTAGTTTTGTTCGGCTGCTTAATGCCAAGTGTCATGGCATAATAGGCTTTGTTGGTTATGATAAACTAGAAGTGTGATTAACTATTATAAGTTTCCTTTTCCAGCTGTGAATGAATGTGTTATGAATAAACAAGAGTCATTAACACATTTTATGGCTCAATTTTGAATGTTTTATGTGGCAGTAACACGTTCGATATCATTTTAACTGAATAAGTATATGAAATTTATTGAATTTGTTTGTCTATATTCTTGAAGTACCTAGTATAAAAGTCAGTCAATTGCATATTATCCTAGCTTTTCCTGCAGCTTTGCTCGCCCAGATCGGTATTGTAATATAATCCAACAAATCAGACAGTTCTATTTTTGATTGTATACGTATATTTGAAAAAATCTACAAAATAAATAAAAAAACACAGAAGCTTTAATCTTCTCTATTATCTCCTTACGAATGGAACAAAAAAACTATCAGCGATGAAATAAATGTGAAATGATGAAATAATAGTTGATTGATAAAAGATTTCTTTGTTTCAATTCTTTCATTCAATTCGTCTAATCTAATTCAAATTCTGTCTTATTCACCACTTAACAGAGTGCGAAGGTCCAAAAAATTAGTGGATAAACAAATTACGTACTGGTTCCATTATTGTAAAAGTATTTAAAGACAACCCATTTAAAAAGCTTTTCAAGTTGGCAAAGTCAATTTTTGTAATAGAAAATTGATGTATTGAATTTAAGTAAACGCTTTTATAATTAAATTTTATGTTTTTAAATAATAAAGTTAAATTTTATTTATATATTTTTAACTTTTTTATTGCAAGAATTACTATTATTTTAAATACTACTTATGGTAGAACTATATATAAATCGATCGGTTCGGTATTACCATCGTGCTCTTAAGCCGCCGCGTAATCTTGAGTTTGGATTAGAGAGATGTTTGTCGTTTGCACTTACCATCGAAGCGAACTCAAATAGGGCTTCCATCCTATTTGAGTGACTACATTTTATCCGGTATACTTAATCTTCTAAGTATTGTCTCCAAACGAATTTTTGGGCAGTGAGAGAGAAGCGACAGAACCATACAAAGCACGTACGCACGCACTCATCCATGCAAACATACACACGCATATTTGCATGCATGCACAGACGCACGCGCTCATACACTAGTACATGCACACGCACACATACGTGAATGTACATATAAATAAGAAATAATATATGAAGGATGAATACATAATAGCTACTTATATAAAAGGTTTTGAAACGTTTGTTTCCCTGGCTCCTGAGATTAATATGAAGCGCATTCAAAATTGAAAATCCTAAAAAAGTCTTTTTCGTCAATTATTATAATAATCTTCGGAAAAAACATGATCGACAAACAATATGTGGTTACTACAAAAAATATAAGCAAGTAAAATATCTACGCACAATTTTCATTCAAGATTTAGTGAAAGATGAAAAACACGTTTTACGTTGTAATTTTTTCCTAACTTTAAGTGGATTACAATGTTAATTTTATTGATGCGGCGGCCACCCTGGAGGATAGACGCGGCCCAACATTAGTATGCTGATGGTGGAAAAAGATAAATTCGTTGGTGGAGCATTTAAATTTATGCGATTTTTCGAGAAGAGGAAGCAGAGACAGTGTATCTTTCTTATCTGGCGCCCCTGTGTATCAGCGGTGTAAATATTATTACGGATTTGTGTAACTTTTTGTTTTAGAAATGAATTTTAATAAAACAAACACCCGCCGTAAAGCAACATGTTCTTCATGTATTGTGTTTCGGTTGGGGAGGTGTGGTTGCTGGATACATATTATTGGAGGCGATCATCTTAGTCCTCAAGAGTAGGAAAGCATCCGCGTCCATCCTTAAATAGAACTTCTCTTCTATTTGAGATTGGACGTAGTTGTCCATGGGCTGCAGTGTCCACTTAACAGGTGGCCTGGCCTGCATGCCCGTTTCTTACTCTTTCACAATAAAAAAAACTTACGAATAGAGCAACACAGTAAAAGAGTAAAGCGTAGAATGAAGTGGGTAATGTCTGTCAAAAACAAACTTCTATAAATATTTCTCTATTTTGTAACACAAAGCATGATGTGGTTACCTTTAAGTGTAAGAACAGTCAAAAAGCCAATAATTTGCATTGGACACTATAGATATGGCCTCTGTATCTTATGTTAGTAATCCGTAAATAAATAAATAAATAAGTAAGGCCACTTGTGTCCATTTGTATTAAACAACGAATAGGTAAGTTACAATTGTATCAGTTATCTACGTATTGGTCGTCATTTATTTTATAGTAATTTTAATGTAGCTATAATCCCAAATAACATTATGAGATTGGTCATCAATTGGTGCACAAAGAAAGAAGTTATACGAGCCCATCATATAATCTCTTTCTATCACGCCTTTAAACCAGTATACACGAGCGTTTATTACTGCTGTTATGCAGCATGAATATATAAAGTGATTGACCTTTATATCATATAAAACATGAATCATTTTATTACATTTATATTATATTATATTTATAGTACATTATATATAAAATAGAACAAAATAGAAAACAAAAATATCACGTAAATAGTACAAACGGCGGCTATCAGTCCTCTTGTTCAAAGTATTTTTTTCCAGGTAACAGAGGAGTAAAATGAATAAAAAATATAAAAGGAATTTAAAACAATAGGATGTAAATTACAGTATTAACAAAGACGTTATTCATATTAAATGAATTAATGAAGATGGCTATAATCGATGGTGTAAGCGTAAGACAATAGTGTACTGATATACATGGTATTGTCGCGTTTAGGATCTCTTATTAAGATTCCATGGACACACAAAATACAAGTATAAAAAACTGACCCAAATCAGAATTATCATTTAGATATTTGCCTGATTTAAAAAAGAATGAAAGGTTTTTAAACATATAGTCCCATTTACAGGATATAAGATAGGACATATAACATATAGGATTTTCTATATCGTTATTGTCATTTGTACATACAACGATGGAAAACTCCTAAATCCAAAACAGGCACCTCAAAATATCGTTGAAATGTATGCATAGCTGGGAATAAGACCCGGAATCCTTTGCTTATCACCACGCACGCGAGACGTCAAAAGACCTAGGACAAGAATCTAAAATTATCGTTTCGACATCTGCCTGGCAGAGGATCGAACCTGAGTTACACCAATACTCATGGTTAGGGCTGCACCGGGCGGCGCGTCATTATATTGTAATGTCAAGGTATTGTAAGTACGAAAAGTACAATAGAAGTGTACTAAGCTTAGAGGGTTAACTTGAAGGGGAAACACGCGGGAGGGACCGCGTGCAGAAGCTCATAAAGACTAATTGTGTTACTGAAAACCTAACTGACTTCAACTAAGGCGCGCGGTTGTACCAACATTTAAATGTAGCTATAAATATGCATGACTTTAATTAGAAGAGACGATTGCGAGTCGAACACTTCTCGAAGTTTCCAATTATTTATGTAACAGCTTCTTAAAATCTTTTTAATGTTTGAGGATTGTTTTCCCTGAAGCAAGTTTCAGTTGGAATATTGTTGAGCGCTGAAAAAATTGAAGGCTATTTAATGCTTTATTTAAAAGTTTGAGTAACTTTTGTTTATTTTAACTTATAACTTTTTATATAGAAAACGTTAGTTAAGAGTATTTCTACATTTATAAGTGTGAGAACTGTTATAGTCTTCAGAAGTGGCCACGCATCTACATACAACCTGAAATAGAGCTTCAGCCTCATTTAACCACGTTTCGACCGCCTAAAATTCAGTGACCTGTCCATTTATTTTCTACTTTTCAAACAAAAATTATCAAATAATACTCAATGCAGAGTTTTTTTTTGGTTTGTACTTTTTATTTTTAAACAAATAGACGACATTTTGTACTATTTGCGTTTAACTGAATTTGTATTTGTCAGCACTTATTTATTCTACTTTTGATAGGTATGACAGTAATATGATGTACAACAAAATCTTATTAGATGGTACCCTCAAGTGAATTAAGGCAACGAGTGACGGCTGGAGATATAAAATGCATTTTACAGTCTAAATTAGACGGGAAACAGGGCTAATGTCAGATGCGGTAATGCATAAAGTTCTTAATGAGTTCCACGTTGGTTTCAACCCGCAAATTGGATTAATATTTTTATGCTAATTAAGTAAAAAACATTTGGTAGGTTTAGTAATCGTTACGGCAATGATCGAGACGCTACGGCATTTCCTTTCTAGAATGAAGTAATTTTAGCTTTTAGATCCTCATAATCCTCCGTAAAGCATTATTTGTGTTTTGGTTGGAGAGGTGAGGTTACAAGTTACACTTTGAAGTGAGGCGACCGTCCTATCCCTCAGGAGTAGTAACGTATCCACGTTCGAGCTCAGATAGGTTTTCAGTCGTGTTTGTGGTTGTATGTGGATGTCTATGGGCTGCGATTTCTTAACATTAGGCGGTTTGGATGCTCGTTTGCTGGTTTTCACACATCACATCACCACAAAACAGTGGAGTATACGTTTCCGCTTACATGTGTAGCGACCATTTTAGTCCTTAGAAGTAGCAACGCCTGTTGATTAAATTCAAATTATACTCCTGTTTTATGTGGAATTGGTTCCAGATGTCCGCGGCGATATTGTCTATAATAACCATGTGTTACACATGATTGTTTAATTAAACGTACTAATATAGTACTAAATCTACTAATGTAGTATAGTAGTGATAGTAAGATTATCTTTCAGGTACCCATTTTTTTTATTGTGAAAGTGTAAGAAACGAGCATGTATGATACCTGATGTTAAGTGGTCACTGCAGCCCATGGACAACCACGTCCAATTTCAAATAGAACAGAAGTTCTATTTAAGG